>PVIR01035303.1:0-16575 GCA_004026965.1 Petromus typicus | reverse complement strand
GGTGTGCAGACATGAAGAGAGGACTGTGTGGGAACGCCTTAGCAGCTGGCTCTCCTCGATCCTGTGTTAGGCTCTGTGTCCAGAACATTCAGTAAATAATTGGCTCTAAGGCCAGGGATTTAGCTCAGTGGTTCTGGCATCTGCCTGGCAAGTGCAGGGTTCCGAGGTCAATCCCCAGTACCACATACCCCAGTGCCGGGCATGGTGGCTCGTGCCTATAATCCCAGTACTCAGGAGGCAGAGGCAGAAGGATTGCTATGAGTTTGAGGGCTACAGTGTGAATTCGGGGCAAGCCTGAATTACAAAGTGAGACTTTGTCTCAAAAAACAAACAAAAATACTGGCTCTGTGTGTGTGTATGTGTGTGTTGTTTTTTGTTTTTTTGAGACAGGATCTTACTATGCAGTTTAGGCTGGCTTTCAACTCACCGTGCAGCTGGCTTTGAACTTGCAGTAATCCTCCTACCTCAGCCTCCCAAGTGCTGGGATTACAGGCATGTGTCATCATGCCCAGGTTGTATGTTTGTTTTAAATGGAGTGTGTGACAGTGAAAGAGCCTAGAAGCCAAGACAGAGTCTGGAGTTCCACAGTGCCTTGCAAAGGGCATCTACCCTATTACCAGAAGACTTCCCACTAGCCCCACCTTTCAGAGGGCCCCAGCACCTTCCAGTAGTGCTAACCTGGGGACCTTTGGGGGACGCTCTCCATATTCAAACCATAACACTGGGTAAAATAGAAACTATACAGAAATGTTGAAGGGCATGTAGTTAGTTCAGCAGTAGCTTTCTGACGGGAGAGGAAAAGAGTAACATTCAGTTAAGTTTTAGCACATGATTTGTGGTAAGATAGAGGCCTTGACTCGAAGGAGCCGTAGAAATGCGCGTAGTGCAGTGAGCATGCACCTGTAGGAGTGTAGAGGTTGGTGCGCTTGAAGATTTTAAAACACTTTCGTCTTTGTTTGAAATCCAGGAAAAGGGTGCCGTAGATAATATTTTGTAACGTTTGGGTCTCACTGTATTGCCCTGTCTCCCATTTTCTTCCTTGTCTGTAGACCGTCTGGCTAATGGGCACACAGATGAAGACTTACAGAGGAACAAGGGCAGGTTTTTTTTTTTTTTTTTTTTTTTTGAGACAGGGTCTCACTTTGTAGTTCAGGCTGGTCCTGAGCTCAGCCTTGAACTCAGAGCAATCCTTCTGCCTCTGCCTCCCGAGTGCTGGGATTACAGGCGTGAGCTACCACGCCCGGCACTGTGGTATGTGGTGCTGGTTGCTGCTGGGCATGAGTTTCCACACCCAGTATAGGTATGTGGTTACCAGGGATCGAACCTGGGTCCTTGCGCTTGCAAGACAGGCGCCAGAACCACTGAGCTAAATGCCCGGCCCACAAGGGCAGTTTTTTGAAAGAGGTTGAAAACAAAGAATTACTTCTTTCTTGGGTCCTTGCTCTTCCTGTTTTGAATTTCTCCTTTAATCTCTATTTTTTCAGTACTGGGAATCAAACATAAGTACTTCACACTAAGCTACATCTTCAACCTTTCTTTGTTTTAGTTTTTTAAGACAAGGTCTCGCTTTGTAGTGCAGGCCAGCCCTGAGCTCACTATGTAGCCCAGGCAAGCCTTGAACTCTTGGCAGTCCTCCTGCTTCTGCCTCCTGAGTGCTGTTATTACAGGCGTGAGCCACCACACTTGGCATTGTGGTATCTGGTATTGGGTATCGAACTCTTTTGGGACCTTATCTTGCCAGGCAGATACTAGAACCATTGAGCTAAATCCTGGCCCTTTGTTTAATTATTTTGTTTTGATTATTTTTTTTTTTTTTTTTTTTTTTTTTTGGAGACAGGGTCTGGCCTTGTAGTTCAGGCTGGCCCTGAGCTCAGCCTCAAACTCACATCACAGCAATACTCCAGCCTCTGCCTCCTGAGTGCTGGGATTACAGACGTGAGCCACCACGCCCGGCACTGTGGTATGTTGTAGTAAACGGGAAGGGAACGGAACTAGAACTTTTGCATTAAGTTCTAGTCTCCTGTGAGTTCACGGCACATGGCGAAATAATTAATAATTAGGCAGAAATGAGACTTAGAGAAAACTGAGCTTGGGTCTGATCCATGCTACTCTGGGTGGCAAGGACCCTGGATTCCAGCCTACCATACCTTTTATTATCTACAGTCCAAAATACCCAGAAAGGCAGGGCCACACCAACAATAGTCCTAGAGAAGTTATGCAGATGAGGATTCCTGGGGGGGGGGGGCAAGGCAGATGTCAGCAATAGTCCTTGAGAAGGGGGAGATCCGGTGCAGTTCTGCCCTGAAGCATCACAGCATGTGGGACCATTGAGTCCCTGTTGCTACCTGAAGACGAGTCAAGTCCAAAGTCCTTCGCAGGCAGGAAGTCCTGGTCAATTTTGACCTTGCAATTCCCAAACAGGGTGGTTCCCAACAGTATGTGGTACTGATTGCTGCTGGGCGTGAGTCTCCACACCCAGTATTGTAAGTGGTTACCAGGATCAGACCCAGGTCCTTGTGCTTGCAAGACAGGCGTTGGAACCACTGAGCTAAATCCCCAGCCCCTAATTATTTTATTTTAAGAAAGAGACTTGCTAAGTTGTCCAACCTGTGCTCAAACTTGAGATCCTCCTGTCCCAGTTTCCCAGTGTGCTGGGACTGTAGGCAAACCCCACCACATTGGGCTTCAGTGGTCTTCTTACCCGTTACTCCTGCTGAGCTGCAGATCCACGTTTCTAATTACTTGCTTATGTTATCTTAGACCCACAGGGTGTTTCATATCCAGTCAGCTAAAAATAGCCTCAGTTCTTCCCCTGAAGTTTTCTCTTTTCCTAAATTAGAGTTGCTGTTGCTCTCAATACGGCTTGAAATTATAGGTTTCAAATCTGGTATTCAGTTCCTCTCCCTCCATCTATTTAACAAAAGGCAGATCTTATGATTCTGTTCCAGTTGTTTCATACCTTTCTTTCCCCCGTCACCCTAATTCACAACCTAAGCATTGTATCTTCACTAACAGAGCAGCAGTCCCTTTGGAGGGGCTAGTACTGAAAATCCACTCCAGGGCTGCATGCCGGCTTACTGACCTACACGACCAGCCCATAGTGGATTTCTAACGGTCTTGACTTTGTTCTCCTTTAATGTGAACCCGGACAAACAACTATTGTGTAAAACTGGTGAAAGTACCACCTCCTAGGGCATTTGGAAACAGGTAAGTGTGTTAGAATTTTTTTATCTTTTGAGACAGAGTCTTGCTATGTAGTTGGGGCCAGCCTTGAACTCACTATGTAGCCCAGACTGCCCTGGAATTCCCAGCAGTCCTCCTGCCTCAGCCTCCTGGAGGCTGGGATTATGGGACGTGCCATTATACCCAGCTTTTTATACTTTTGGTGGTCGCTGTTGTCTGGACTGCCGAGTATCACAGGCTTTTAGCAGGAGACTGCGATGGTACATGTCCTGAGCGAGGGGGGTGACCCTGCACCCAGAGCAGCACTCCACAGAGGAGCCGTCCCGGTCTGGAGGGCGGTCCCTCCTTCTGGGACACTGCACCTCTGGAGCACAGCAAAGCCACTCTGCCCTCTGCCAGCGGGGCTCAGCCTGCCGCACCGCTTGTGGGGCTTCCTGCACACCTGCTGTCCAGGCCGTCCCTCACTTGTGGCCAGGTGCCAGCCTGCGCACCTGCTGTTTCTTGGCTTTGCTTGGAATCCCTGATTCCACTCTCCTGCTCTCCCTTTCCCTTGTTTCTTTTTCATCCCTAGACTTACTCGTCCTTGTTAATATCTGAGAATACTCTGTCCCTACAATCTTAGAGATAAAACCAAAAGCCACATTTTCCACAGGATGCTGTCAATCCCCTCCATGGAGATTCAGCTGTTTTCTGCCTCTGTTAGCACACTGTATATGTTTTCCTATTTATTACCCTGTCTATTTATTTTTTAGGTTTTTTTTTGAGACAGGGTCTGCCTTTGTAGTTCAGGCTGGCCCTGAGCTCAGCCTCCAACTCACATCACAGCAATCCTCCTGCCTCTGCCTCCCGAGTGCTGGGATTACAGGCGTGAGCCACCACGCCCAGCACTGTGGTATGTGGTACTGATTGCTACTGGGCAAGAGTCTCCACACCCAGTATTGTATGTGGTTACCAGGGATCGGACCTAGGCCCTTGCACTTGCAAGACAAGCGCTGCCACTTGCTAGACAGGCGCAGGAACCACTGAGCTAAATTCCGGGCCCTACCATTATTATTTATATGTGGGAGGCTGCAGCAAAAGGAGGTTTGGGTTTGGGAATCCCGCTTTGACACACTGGTCCTTCATCTGTAAAATGTGTAGTGTGAATTCTGTTTATGCTACAAGGTTGCTGAGAAATGCAGCTGAGGAAACAGTTGTGCTTGTGAGGCAGGCAGGTGTCTCTGAGCTAAACCCGCGGGCCTCCTCCCCAGGAGTATTGTCTGCTGGACTGAATGTAGCTTACGGTCACTGCCACCTTCTGGCAAGCACAAGGCCCTGAGTTCAATTCCTAGTACTAGAAGAAAAAATAAAAATGATTGTCCACTTAAGGACAGGCAGGCTTCATGTCTTAACCATCTTATATCTTTCTGTGGTCTCTGGTTCATAGCTGATGCCTAATAAATTGGTTACTAGAAAAGTTTTGTGGATTGAAGCACAACAACGATATGCACAATACCGGGTTTTTCTTATGTAGAGGCCTGAGACTGAAAAGCAGAATAAGTGGAAAGACCAGCTCTGGTGTTTTGGTAAATAAATGTGTGTATCACCAGCTGTGCGTTCTTGCTTAACGTAGGGTGTCCTTTTCAGTGTTTCCGTCCTGTTCGGTCAGTGCTGAAGACCAAACGTCTGGCCTCTGCTCTGAGCCACGTCCCTGTCCCATCTTTGTTTTGAACAGCGTCTCACTAAGTCATCAGTTGCTCAGAGTATACTCAACCTTCATTTTTTTTGTGCCTCGGCCACCCAGAGTGTGAGATTACAGGTGTACGACGCCAGGCCTGACATGCTTTTCAGTGTAAAGAGAAGCTTCCTGAGTCCACCGTCTCACTTGGGAAACTTTTTGGCGTTTAGGCTCCCAACATAGTCAGGTAGTTCGTGCCAATTATGCTCCTTCCGGCAGGAGCCTGCAGGCCCGGGCTGGATTAACTCCTGGCGGGCTGCACACTTAGGCAGTGACAGACTTCTCAGATGTGTTCTGGCTTGTAGATGTGAGGCGTGGGATAAAAGCCAAAGGGCCTTTCCCTGGAGTCAGGCAGGAAAACAGAGAACTTAGCATCCAAAAGTGCAGAAGCTGGAGTATAGCTTTGCCGAATGTGAGCCTTTAGTGAATGCTCCAGGGATGCACCATGGAAAATGCGAAAATACTGGATGACCTGCATTGAGTTGAGCACAATATAGTGGAAAGATACTCACTGCTGTGAAGAACTGTTTGCTTGCTGTGTGATTAAATTATGAGTGTTTGATTTCTCCTTGAATTGGAACTATTAGTAATTTGAACTGTGTGTCCTATAATATTTGTTCAGGGAGCAATCAAATCGATTTCAGAAAATCTGAAGAAGTGTAGTACTTGAAAAGGCAGGCTCAGTATGTCTTAGCACACTGTTGTAGCTGTCCTGCCAGCAGCAGCTGCCATGTTTGGAAAGGAAAGCCTTCCATTTAAGTTGACAACTCGAGAAAAATGAAGTGACTGCTTGAGCCCTTTCCATTGTTTAAATTCATAATTTTTCCTCAAAAACCCCTGGGAACTAGCTGAGTGTTCCCACTAAGATCAATGTAAGCATCTTAAATAAAAATCAGAGTTCAGCAGGAGTCTTAAGATAGTGCTGGCACCGTGCTTGGGTGTTTTTTTTTTGTTTTGTTTTGTTTTTTCTGAGACAGGATCTTGCTTTGTAGTTCAGGCTGGCTCTGAGCTCAGCCTCAAAGTCACATTATAGCAATCCTCCTGCCTCTGCCTCCCAAGTGCTAGGATTACAGGCGTGAGCCACCACGCCCGGCATTGTGGTATGTGGTACTGATTGCTGCTGGGCGCGAGTCTCCACACCCAGTATGGTATATGGTTACCAGGAATTGAACCTGGGCCCTTGCGCAAGACAGGTGCAGGAACCACTGAGCTAAATCTCCACGCCCCCCCCCATTGCCCTATTTTAGTATAAGATTAATATACATGTGCTAAGGACTTCACAGGGCTCAGCTGCCAGCTGAGTTTTCAGTCCAAATAGAGAAGAATGTTTGTCATCTCTGAAAAATAAAGGAACTGTGCTTGTTGCTCTGCAGAAGGAGCAACTGGCAAGATTCATCTGTACGAGAACAAAGAGACATAAACTAGCACTTGACTCTTAGTTTTGAAGTCCTGGCTCTGTCTTGGACATCATTGTAAATGGTGTTTATTAAGATTTCAAAAATCAGGGCCGGGGAGTTAGCTCAGTGGTTCCGGCGCCTGTCTTGCAAGCGCAGGGACCCGGGTTCAATTCCCCGGTAACCACATAACAATACTGGGTGTGGAGACCCATACCCAGCAGCAACCAGTATCACATACCACAGTGCCGGGTGTGGTGGCTCACGCCTGTCATCCCAGCACTCCGGAGGCAGAGGCAGGAGGATTGCTGTGATGTGAGTTTGAGGCTGAGCTCAGGGCCAGCCTGAACCACAAAGCGAGACCCTGTCTCAAAAAACCTAAAAAAAAAAAAAAAAAAAAAAGATTTCAAAAATCATAGAACCTTGCTAATTTCTGATGTCCTTCTAGCAGGATCCATTGTTACATGCTACTCTTCACAAATCTGAATGAGGATCAGTGGAAATATATTGGACTTTACTTTTTCGATTGTTTTTTGAGACAGGCCCTTGCTCTGTGACCCAGGCTTAAACTTAACAGTCCCGTCTCAGCTTCTTGAATGCTAGTCCTGGAATTACAGGCTTGAGCCATCATGCCCAACTCTGGACTATACCTCTTTTTTTGTGTGTGTGTGTGTGTGTTACCAAACCGAAAAGTTTAATTTTAAGTACATTTATAATGAAACAGAACTACATTAACTTCAATATCTTTTGTGATCTTTTAAATGAGCACTTTATTAAAATTCAACTTACTTATATTATACTCGTTGAATAAACCTTGTTTGTATTAGACCTATTATTGAATTTAATAAAGACATCCAAGATAGATATCTCCTTGTTATTGGCTTCCTGGATGGAGAAACAATTGGCACTAAGATGCAGAGTTGACTTAAAAACCAACCTTAGTTTGTGACTCAAGCTAACCCAGCCTGTGGTACATTATTCACAAAGCAAATATTGTATCGATTAGTTCTTTGTTTTAACATTAAACAACTCCATTCCTGCTATTTGTATCTTCTTTACAATTTTTCTCTTGGACGATACCTCTTGATGGATTTTTCTTTTGGAGATGTAGATTAAAAAACTAATTAGAGGGCCGGGGATTTGGCTCAGTGGTTTCGGCGCCTGTCTTGCAAGCACAAGGGCCCGGGTTCGATCCCCAGTAGCCACATACCATACTGGGTTTGGAGACTCACGCCCAGCAGCAACCAGTATCACATACCACAGTGCCGGGCGTGGTGGCTCATGCCTGTAATCCCAGCACTCGGGAGGCAGAGGCAGGAGGATTGCTGTGATGTGAGTTGGAGGCTGAGCTCAGGGCCAGCCTGAACCACAAAGCGAGACCCTGTCTCAAAATACCAAAAAAAAAAAAAAACTAATTAGAGGGCTAGGGATTTAGCTCAGTGGTTCTGGCATCTGCCTGACAAGCACAAGGTCCTGAGTTTGATCCCTGGGAACCATGTACCGCAGTGCCAGGTGTGGTGGCTCGTGCCTGTAATCCCAGCACTCAGGAGGCAGAGGCAAGAGGATTGCTATGAGTTCAAGGCTCGCCTGGGCTACATAGCGAGCTTGGGACCAGCCTGAACTACAAACTGAGACCCTATTTTAAAAAAGCTTTAAAAAAAAAAAAGTCAAAAAGAGAGAGGAAAGAGTACAGTCAGTGGAGGCCAAAATAACGTTTAAATGTCCCTGTCTCTTTATAGGTGAGTTCTGAGGATACAGTAAGTGTTCAGCGAGTGGGAGCCTTTGGAATGTTAGGTGGTGTTATATTTCTTTACCTGTTTTCTGTAGTTTCTTTGATAAATGAGCCACAGTATCAGGATTCAGATCATTTTAATCTGTTCCTTTCTTTCCTTCCTCTGGCTGAGGTTACTTGGTATTTTGGGGTTTTTATTTTTTTTTTAGCTTTTTGAGAAAAGATCTCACTTTGTAGTTAGACTGGCCTTGAACTCACCATGTAGCCCAGACTTGCCTTGAACTCAGGCAGTCCTTCTGCCTCTGTCTACCAGGTGCTAGGATTACAGGTGTGAGCCACCAAGCCCAGCCACTGGTTTTTGTTTTTGAGACAGGGTCTCCCTCTGTAGTTCAGGCTGGCCTCAAATGCACTGTGTAGCTCCAAATGGTCTCAAACTCACAGTGATTCTCCTGCCTCAGCCTCCTCAGTGCTGGAATAGGAGTGCGCCACTATGCCCCCTGAGATTACTTGGTTTAAGTGATTAAGTCCATTGCTTTAAATGCCTCATCTAGTTTTGTGATTTGAGATTCTTTATGTAGAGATTCTTTAAAGGGTCTGATAGGTGGGCCAAGTTAAGAATAGTAAAAGTTAGTCCCAGAACTAGTCTGTATCACAGAGGTGCATTATTATAGCAGTGGCATTGGATGAGTTAACTGTAGTAGCATTTCCCTTTTTCTGGACCTGAATAATAGTGTCCTAGTTTAGAGTGAGCTTAAAAATAGGGGCATGCAAAACTGCACTGGACCTCAAATAGCTGGGTAACCGCTGAAGCCGTGTACTGGTACACTGAAGCTCTGAAATTCTTTTCCTTTTATCCTTCCTTTGATGCCTCACTAATCTCTGTACTTCGGGTTCAACTTGGGGTCTTCACACTAAACTACATCCTGGGTCTGTCTGGTTCTTTTGTTTTGGAGACCAGGTCTTGCTCAGTGACTAATCTGCCCGGGCTGAGGTTGAGTTTGAGATCCTCCTACCTCAGCCTTTCAGAGTGCTAGGATTATAGATGTGACCATTACACCCAGCATTGCTTGTTAGTTTCCCTTATACTGAGAAATTTTCCCCCTTCTGACGTGCATGATTACGGAGTATAGTCATTTTTTCCAAAGGACAGAACCCGAATGAATCTCCTGGGGAGAGGCAAGGTGCAGAGATCATCTCTCACATCACTCTCCCAGACTCTGCTTTGGTCTTTTCAGTCTGAGGGGAATAGCTCTTGTGACACTGTTTGCCTCTCTCCTCAGAAATGGTACCCCGTGACGTGAATATAAGCATCTAATCAGAGGCTCTTCTTTGAGACCTTGGTGCATTTTAAATGTTTCCTATTGGGCTGATTTTTCTAATCAGTGACAATGAACATGCCTTGGTAGCTCTTGGTCTTTTTCATTTCTTTTTTCCTTTTTTAGACTTTTTGAGACAAGGTCTCACTTTGCTGGCCTTGAACTCTGTGGATCCTCCTGCTTTAGCCTCCCAGGTGCTGAGATTACAGGCATGCACTACCACACCTTAAGCCTTAGTAACTTCCGTGCTTTTTCTTTGAGTTGCTTTAGGACCAGTCCAAGACCATACTATTAAATTCTTCCGGCTGCACTTCAAAATTCATAAAAATGGTGTGGCTTCAGTCAGACTGGTCTTTTACGCACGGTGACTTCATGGCTTTCACATTGCTTTCACAGCCATTGCCGTTGTGTTGCATATAAAGATTTATCATTGTACTTCAGTTTTCATTTGGAAACAAAATAGTGTTGGAGGAGAGGGATGGGAGGAGGAGACATCGCTCAGACCCATCTTCACCTCATGAAGGTGATCGTGATGATGATACAGATTAGACTAATAATACAGCTGTGCTCAAATTCCCTCACGGAACATCGTTGACAGGTTTTCTGTGCTCTTGCTAGAGTTATCCTATCTTACTTAACGGCATCATTGTAGGCTAGCTTAGTCTGAAGTAACATTTTTATAGTTTTTCTCTGGGCCTTCTTTTTTTTTTTGAGACAGGGTCTCGCTTTGTAGTTCAGGCTGGCCCTGAGCTCAGCCTCCCACTCACATCCCAGCAATCCTCCTGCCTCTGCCTCCCGAGTGCTGGGATGACAGGTGTGAGCCACCACGCCTGACACTGGTATGTGGTACTGGTTGCTGCTGGGTGTGTCTCCAAGCCCAGTATTGTACGCTGGTTACCAGGGGATCAAACCGGGCCTTTGCGCTTGCAAGACAGGCGCTGGAACCACTGAGCTAAATTCCCGGCCCTCTGGGCCTTCTTTTTAAAGTTTTTTTTGAGACAGGGTCTCACTTTGTAGTTCAGACTGGCTCAACTCACAATATAGCCACCTGGAACTTGAGGCAGTCCTCCTGCTTCTGCCTCTTGAATGCTGGGCTTGTAGGAATGAGCTACCATGCCCAGCATTGTATATGTTGGGCTGGAGATCAAACTGGGACCAGACAGACGCAGGAACCATTGAACTAGATCCCTGGGCCCTGGCTCTGAATTTTATTAAGTGTGGACTATAAGCTAGATGTGGTGGTACATACTTAAAATTGCAGCTAGTCAGGAAACTAGGACAAAAGGACTGTAAGCTAGGCAATTTAACAGACTATGTCTCACAGAATAAAAGAGCCAGAGATGTGTGCAGCTCAGTGGTGGAATTCCTTGCCTAGTATGCATAAGGCTCTAGATTTAATTTTCAGTACTGACTCCCACCCCCCCCCCCAAAAAAAAAGGAGGAAGAAAAAACAAAGGAAATGGAAAGCTAGGCTCTGGGTAAAGTATTAATAACCTTAGAATTAAACAGGAGTTGCTCATTTATTGTTCTCTTTCTAGGTGCATGCTATTATGATGCTAATCAGTCTATGTATGTGTTTGGAGGTTGTACCCAGAGCAGTTGCAACGCTGCCTTCAATGACCTCTGGAGACTTGACCTCAATAGCAAAGAGTGGATTCGACCTTTGGCTTCAGGTAAGAGATGAGATGCTGATTTTTGTCTTTTTACCAGGTGACTGAGTTAACACGGAAGCTGTTTGACCATTTTTGATGTTGATTTCAAGCACAAGTTCTCCACCAGATCTGCTGCACAAATGCTAACAGTAATGCACTTACCTAAGTCTTTGAATTTTTTAAAAATTACTTTTTATCATTAATATTGGTGTCCTGCCAAAGTCATTGTTCAGTGTGAATTCATTTGTGTGATTTTTCTCAAGTACCTGTGCAGATGTGCTGTGCTGTCAGGTAGGAGGTTGAAGAGCAGAACCGGAGTCCTGAGAACAGCGGACTACAGAAGCTGCTGTCCCAGGGTGAAGGTCTCCGCGTGTCTTCGTTCTTGCCAGCTCAGATATTTGGGAGTGTATGGGACAAGCCTCTGCTGGTTACTCTGCACAGCTCTGGAGTGTGGGAAGATTCACAGCAGGTGCACTCCTGCACAGCCCCACTGTGCCAGAAATCTGGCAGGAGAAAAAACTGTATTATTTTCTTCTTTTTGATTCTGCCTTGGTGAGGTAGAAAAGGGTTGCTTTTGCACTGATAAGACTGTACAGTTTCAAGCTGTTTTAAGACTAGCGGCAGGTATGACAGAGAAGTAGGGTCCCGTGAGTATGAGGTGTTCTCTGGTCTGGCAAGCTTTGCTGGACACATTCTGTGTTCAATTCTTTGAGGTTGGGACTCAGTCTCACGACTCAGGAGATGTGAATTTCCCTTGGGCAGTTTCCTTATTTGTTCAAGTCTTGCCTTACTACTTTGGTTGCTGGAATGGAGCCACCTGGCCTTTTAGAAAGGGCGTTGTATTGAAGTAGATGCAAGCTGCATTTCCTAGAGGAATCACCGGTTCTCTGTGTGACCTTAAGCACGTTACTGCATCTTTCAGAGAAAGGTGAACTAAATGATTCTATTTTTAAGTAGTTCAAGAAGGCTACTGTATGTTTCCCTATGTATATATAACCGCCGCAATTAATGTGTGAGCCAGGGATTTAACCTTCGCTGTGAGAAACTGCATTTTGCCTTCCCAGAACTGAAAACAACTGTTCTTCCCCTTGCAGTGGCAAGTAGAAGAGTATCCAGACTATTCATGGACTAGATTTTGGGCAGAAGAAAATCTGTATTAAAATTACTGAGATGGAGCAGTTGTGGTGCACATCTATAAGCCCAGCACTTGGTAGGCGGAGGCAGGAGGATTGCTGTGAGTTCCAGACTCTCCTGGGCTATGTAGAGAGTTCCGAGTGAGCCTGAACTACAAAGTGAGGCCTTGTCTCAAAAAAAATGCTTTAAAAGAAAATATGAGTAAGGGCCAGGGATTTGGCCCACTGGCACACCTGCCTGGCAAACGGAAGTTACTAAGTTTGATCCCTGGTACTGCAAAAAAAAGAATAAAAACAAAACAAAATGAAACAAAAAAATGAGGAAGTGATGATTTCCGAGAAACTTTGAAAGTTTACACTATGGTATTTTAGGATCCATAGAATTTTGTATTTCTTTTTTTTAAGCTTTTTTTGAAGCAAGGTCTCTCTCACTTTATAGTTCAGGCTGGCTCTGAACTCACTGTGTAGCCCAAGCTACACAGCAGTCTTCCTGCCTCTGCCTTCTGAGTGCTGGGATTATAGGCGTGAGTCATCACACCCGGCATCGTTGTACGTGGTACCAGGGATCGAACTCAGAACTCAGGCCCTTGTGCTTGCCAGGAAGACCCTAGAACCACTGAGCTAAATCACCAGCCCAGAATTTTGTACTTTTAATATGTCCTTTTCTAGCCCCTTCTCTCCTGTTGCACTTAGTGAAATATTAGTAAATGCTTCAAGTCACAGGTTCTAAAATATACAAGGTCTTCTCACTTTAAACATCTTGTTGTCACTGCACTTGATATTTGTCAGCTCCATCTCAATGCAGCCTTAATTGGTCAAGTTACAAAGTTCTAATACTGTCTTTATTTTGCAACCAAGCTTTATACCTTTGAAAACATGATGTGGGTAGAAATGGAGTTTGCTCTGGGCTTTGAGACCTTCACAGTCTGTTACCAGCTGTGTTCATTATTTCTTCCTGTAAGATGGACTTGGGGTTTTATTTTAGGTTCTGTGTATTGAACCTAAGGCCCCATGCATGCTAGGCAAGTACCTTACCACTGAACTATATCCTTCGCTTGGGACGTTTTAAAACAACTGTGCTTTACAATCCTAAGATAAAAATGTTGGAGAAGTAGCTGTTTTGGAATTCAGATTTTATATACATTCTGCATTTAAAAAAGTAAAATATTTAGAATTTTCTCCTTTGTTTTTAATATCTTAAAATCTTACTTGAATAGGGTGAGGCTGGGTCTCACCATGTTGCTCAGGCTGTCCTTAAACCCTCCGCCTATCTCAGGCTGGCCTTGCACTCGCGGTGGTCCCCCTGCCCAGACTCTGAGGCACTGGGTCCCAGGTGTCCACCACCACGCGGGGCTGAAGAATGCTGTCTTTAAAAAATATGCACTCTTTAATGTTCAAGTCTGTTTCTAACTTGTTTCAAAGAATCTAGTTGCTGTCTTAGCCTAATTTACATTGAGAACATAGTTGTAGAGGGAGAAAAAGTGAGTTTGGGCCGGGGAGTTAGCTCAGTGGTTCCGGCACCTGCCTTGCAAGTGCAAGGGCCCGGGTTCAGTCCCCAGTAACCATGTACAACAATGCCAGGTGTGGAGACTCACGCCCAGCAGCAATCAGTACCACATACCACAGTGCCGGGTGTGGTGGCTCACGCCTGTAATCCCAGCACTCGGGAGGCAGAGGCAGGAGGATTGCTGTGATGTGAGTTGGAGGATGAGCTCGGGGCCAGCCTGAACTATAAAACAAGACCCTGTCTCAAAAAATACCCTTAAAAAAAAAATGTGTATTGGTTACATGGTAAAGGGACCTGGAGCTATCTTATTTTGGTTGGTGTCTTAATTACTTTCTTATTCCCAGCATTCACAGCTTGTAGGGAGGGGAGGTTTATTTTGTTTCACAGATGGTAGAGGTTTCATTCATAGTCGGCTGGCTCCAAGGTAGGACAGCATGGCAGAGGAGAAGGGGCTCCTCCCAGGGCGGAGGGAGGCTGAGAGATGAGGGGAGACGGGAGGAGACTTCCTGGCCATGTCCCCAGTGACCCGCCTCCTCTGCCTCCCTTCACCTTTACCTGTGATCTCAGAGGACTTGTCCATCCCCGTGTGTCATGCCCCTGTGATCCACTCACATCCTCAGAGCCCCACGTAGTGTTCCGAGCCTCTCAGGTTCATATGCTTAGGTTCTGTTCTTCTCTACTGACCACATAAGAGGAGGCCATTTGTTCTGATTAAAAGGAAAAAAAGTATTTCTATAAAGCTAGGTCCCAGGAGGGGCCCATTTGACTTCACTCAGCATCTCACTATACAGGTAGAAACGAGGCTTTCATGGGGGAACAAAAGACTCTACTCTCCACAGCTGATGAAGCACTTGGGAACTCTTCCTCTGCAATGAAAGGAAGCCAGGCTTCAGCCTGCTCTGGCCGATGGTACCTGCGTGTTCTCTCACTTCTTTTGGACTGAAGAGAGAAGCGGTGCTGGTCATAGCTCAACAGGAAGAAATTTGGAGAAGTTATTTATCGCTAAAAGACAAAATCTTAATGTTAAAGCTCCATGTGCAATGCTGGTTACACTATGAGTGCACAAGGCCCCAGGGACATGTGCTTGTAAACCAGTTCTGGGCGCCATAATAGGGTATTACAGACTCAGTGGCGGAAACAAC
Organism: Petromus typicus; assembly: GCA_004026965.1. Taxonomy (NCBI): domain Eukaryota; kingdom Metazoa; phylum Chordata; class Mammalia; order Rodentia; family Petromuridae; genus Petromus; species Petromus typicus. The sequence continues at coordinate 1,799 of PVIR01035303.1, read as the reverse complement.
AGAGATCTCTTTCACAGGTCTGTGCCTTGCCTTCTTGGCTAGAAATCTGAGGTCAGGCTCCGGAGAGGTGTCTTTTCCTGGCAGAAGTATCCATGTGGAGTAGCGGGTGATGAGCACTGGGATGACGGGTCTGATGGAGGCTGAAGAGCCTTCCTTGCCAGTGACAAGTACTCCTGGAGCTTGTGTTGTAATAGTGAAACAAAAAGTAGTAAGCAATTGGTTAGAAATGATGAAAGAAAAAAACCAAGGAATGAAATGTAGAATAAGAAAGGGAGAGCCACTTTAAACAGCAGATTTTTGTTTTTGCTGAGACCCAATGGACAAAGAGTGGAAGTGATTGAGAATAGCGTGTGCAAAGGTCCTGGGGCAGCAACAAATAGGACAAGTTGGAGGAACTGAAAGCAGACTTAAAAGTGAGGAGGAGGGCCGGGGATTTGGCTCAGTGGTTCCAGCGCCTATCTCGTAAGCGCAAGGACCCAGGTTCAGTCCATCAGTACCACAGACCACAGTGCCGGGCGTGGTGGCTCCTGCCTGTCATCCCAGCACTCAGGAGGCAGAGACAGGAGGATTGCTGTGATGTGAGTTGGAGGCTGAGCTCAGGGCCAGCCTGAACCACAAAGCGAGACCCTGTCTCAAAAAACCTTTAAAAAAAAAAGTGAGGAGGGGTGGAGCCTGATCACTCAGAGGCCAAAGTTAGGATACAGAAACTTGACATTTTAAAGAGAGGAATTCAATGGTCTGGTTTACATTTAAAGAATGCTTTGGCTACCCCTAAGGAAATGCCAAAGTAAAGTGTGTTATCAAAATAAGCCCTGATGAGAGATGGTGGTGGTTTAAACTGGAGTCGTAGTGGTGGAGACGAAGAGAAGTGGATGAATTTGAGCTGAATTCGTATGGCAGTGATGAGACTTCCTGGAGGGTTGGATATCGGAGAGTGGGCAGCCGAGGCCCAAGTTCAGAGCTCGTGGTACAAATGGATAGAGGGAGGAGCCCGCGCTGGAGTGGAGAGCACACAGAGAGAAATTTCGGTCCCTATGGAGCAGTTAAATGTCAAGTACCCAGTTGTTAGGAGAGTCTGGCAGGTGAGCCAGAAGACTTGTCAGCCCTGCAATGACAGCACAGTCCTGCCCCTGCTCGGGCAGACTCTCTGCTAGCCTTCGTCACAGACTGCCTGCTGTATGTCTGGTATTATTCTCGATGCTGGAGACTCCGAAACAGGCACAAAACCCAGTCCTGGTGGAGATGACCAACGAGGGAGGACAGGTGGTGAAAGCGACTGACGTGCAGCGTGGGGTGTGAGATGATGACTTGTGCCTTTGAAGAAAATCTGCAGAGCAGTGAGGCTGGTCTTGAACCATTGTGTCACCCAGACTGACATGAAATAGCAGAGGTTTTCTTGCCTTGGCCTCCCTAGTGCTGGGACGACAGGTGTATACCGCCACACCCAGCTGATTTTGAGTTTTGAGACTACTGATCAGGTACGTCGTAGACTAAACTTCAGTTAGGGTTTGTCTCATATTTTTCTTGGGGTGACACAGCCCTCATAGGTTTCTTGGGGAAGAAAGACTGCAAAGGTTACCATCAAGAGTCCATGTTGTCTGGGCCGGGGAGTTAGCTCAGTGGTTCCGGCGCCTGTCTTGCAAGCGCAAGGGCCCGGGTTCGATTCCCCGGTAACCACATAACAATACTGGGCGTGGAGACTCACCCCCAGCAGCAACCAGTGCCACATACCACAGTGCTGGGCGTGGTGGCTCACGCCTGTAATCCCAGCACTCGGGAGGCAGAGGCAGGAGGATTGT
>PVIR01035302.1:0-16565 GCA_004026965.1 Petromus typicus | reverse complement strand
GTTGAGCCTCATCTCTCTCCACTGCAGTGATAGCTTAATACCTGCTGGGCTCTGGACGTGGTTTATACCTCCAAGATTCACCTGCTAGCAGCTCACTGCCCTGGATGGCAATGTTAAAAGGAGACAGGAGCTGTAAGAGGTGAAGCCTGGCAGATGGTCACTGCCAGATACTCTTGTCTTTCTGGTTTCCAGTCTTACATGTGTTCCCCATGCTCCCTCTCATATGTCACCTGCCATCATAGTGAGACAGCAAAGGAGGCCCTCCCCAAGGTCAGCACCATGATGTTTGGACTTTCAGCCTCCAAAACTATAAGCTATTCTCAGTAAGTGTCCTAGCCCAAGGTACTTGGTTATAGTAACTGAAAATGGAATAGTACAAAACCTATTGTAATGGTCCTAAACAAAGTCATCTTTACCATCTCAACAAGTATCAGAATATTTTTTTTCTTTAATATAGTGGATCCTAGACTTACAAACTCAATTCATTCCTGAGGATTGGATGTGACTCAAGATGATCCGTGAAGGCCTATGTTACTCTGCACAGCCTTTAAAGTCTCTCTCTTGTATATAGGAAGATATCAGGGTCCTTAGACACTGGCTCACAATTTCCCAACCCCACCCAGGAAAGGATGCTGTTATGTTCCTTCCACAATTCTTTAATGGTTAAATACGTATCCAAGCCCATGCGGAAGCACAAGGGACTAGCATTTGAGTTATAACTAAAAACTTTGCTCATAAGTTAAAACTAAAATTCTAGTCATAATGCAAGTTGTTTGTATGTCAGACTGCTTGTAACTCAAGGGTCCACTCCAATTTTCATACAAGAAACATCTGGGCTTCCAATACACGGCCTTGCACTGGGCAGTGGGGTGAAATCCTGACCGACCCAGGGACAACCTCTGTCCCCGTGGAGTGTGAAACCATAAGGGGTGGGAGTGGGAGACAGGATGCAGCCCGAGGACAGGTTAACTGCTGCAGGCTGAGCTCACAGCAGAATGGGATGTTTCTAGGAGCAAGTGTCCATATCAAATTCTGTAAAAGCAAATCACATCCTAAGGTAAAAAATGGTAAGGACGTATGCAATGTTATTAACGGACCCTAATTTATCTCATCTCTTAAGTTCTGAGTTCACTGTCTGGAGCTTTCCAGAAGCACAGATCCTGGGTTCAGCAAAGGTTTTCATTTGCATTTTGAATATTCCAGAGACTGCAGTGCCAGTCAGCCTGAGAAACTATTTCTCATATAACCCTTAATTTATGTAAAACAGCTCCTTCTTCCACTGTCGTCTTAGCTCACTGCCGGGTCCTGGCTGGGTGCTGTCAACATTGATGGCAGATCCTCAAAGGACACAGGTGACCTTGGAAGTGGGGCCTCATCCTCAAGGTTATTTGCATGTGAGATGCTCCTCACTTGCCCCGCCTCAGGAATGAGTCCCTCTGCTGAGCCACCTTTGGGTAAGAGCCACCAAGTCCTGGTCACCTACATGATTCATTTCCCTCACTGTGGACTGAGTTGTGCCATTCTGAGGATTTTGTTTGCATTTCCTCCACACTGGACTCTGGATGGCCAAGCTGAACTCAAATGAGTGGGGCTTCCAGTTACTTCTCTACACTTTGCCAGGGAGTCGATAGAAAAAGCAGAAATAGATCCTGTAAGGGTTATGACATTACATAGCATGAGACTTTTCATGGGGCCAGAAGTAGAGAAAAGCTGGAGATGCCCAGCCATAGCTGCTGGCCCTGCCTCCTGCCTCAGCCCACAGGAAGTCAACCCCTCAGAAAAAGGAAGTTTCTGAACACCGGTGTCTCTGAAAGCACAACATCTGGATGATGCTAACGCTAACCATGGCATTGTGTGCATCAGTGGTGTGTCACTTTTCACTGATGAGTAGTGCTTCATTGTCCAAACACACTTCTGTTTATTCATTCGCCGGTGGATAGATATTTGGATTGTTTGAGTCTGGGCTGCTATGAATAAAGTTGTGATGAACATTTTTTTTTTTACCATTTTGTGGATATATGCTTTCATTACTCCTGTATACATACCTTGGAGTTGAATTGTTAGTAGATTTAATTTTTTAAAACTGTTCAATGTTTGGCAAAGTAGTTGTAGCATTTTGCATTCCCACCACCAGCATACCCGTATTCCCGTGGCCCTGCCTCTCAGCATGGAGAGCCATAGTAGTTGTTGCTGACTTGCTACTTAAATCTAACTATATGAAGGTTTTTGCACTGAGCTCCCCCCAGGAGCACAGTTTTGACCTTACACTTTAAAAGTAGGAAAGGGGGGGTTGGGGTGTAACTCAGCGGTAGAGCATTTGCCCCACGTGTGCAAGGCCCTGGGTTCAACACCAAGTACCGAACAAAGCCAAGTACCAAAGTTGGCTCAAAGTTGGCTCACAGGTAAACTGCATAGACTCAAAGCTCAGCTCAGCCACTTACTAGCTGGGGGAAAAAGAATAATATTGCATTTGTTCCCTTTTATGCTTTTCCTTTATTCTGTTTTGGGGTTATCCCTATCATTTTAGGGAACTGAACATCCTCCTTTCTTTCTCCAACTCTGGGTGGCACCTCTTCGCTGTCCACTTTGTAAGTTAAGGCTAGTAGAATACAAAAAATGCTTCCTGTGTTCCAGACATTATTTGGGGAATGTCACAGATCAATTAAAAATCCTCACATTAGACTCAGGAGCCCAAGCATTATTAATTATGCTCATAGGAGTAAACTGAGGAGCGGAGGTGGGAATTGCCTCATCTGAGGGCTGGAGAGCTAGGCTGGGGACCCTAGAGGGTGGGGGCCAGGGCCCAGTGCTCCCCACTACTCCACCCCGACTCTTCTTCCTGCCCTTAGCCCCCTCTCTATCTCCGTCAGCCGTCATTGTCTCTGTATATCAGATGCATGCTCTGAGAGTTCAGGAAAAGTGGAATTCTGCTTCACCAGATAAGATATCAGTGCAGAGGAAAGCAGATTTGGGATACCCTCCCTGGCCTGGGGCACAGAGACATACTTCCACCTTGGGTTAGCATCTCATCCAGACACTCTTCAGCAGGACAGAGTTCTCAGCATCCTCTGTAGCCTGCAGCCCCAGCCCAGCTGATGGACTCTCAGATGTGGGGGATAGTTCAGGCATCCTGGGCTGAGAGTAGGCCTTCTTGGACCCCTTCCAGAGTGTGGAGCTGCACATCGTTTAACCTTTTTCTTCAGTTCCTCATCTGTGTCACCCCCAGGCCTTTTCCAACAAAGCCTTCAGATACTGACTGTATCTGTGAGCTCTTAATATTTTATTTAAATATAAATATTTAAATCCTATCTCAACCTCATCTAGAAATCTGCATTCACATCCAGCCTCCCACTTGACTCTGCAGACATTACTTTGGTGGAGGAGAACTCTTGCTTTCGCTCATGGCCCAATCTGACACCTCTCCTACCTGCCCTGTTTCAAACAGTGACCAATGTAGCTCTTCCAGTCACTGGGGCTACAGTTCTGGGCCAACTGAGCACCCCTCTCTCTCACACCCAGGCCCAGCTGCTGATACATGAGCCAGAAGAGCTTCCCAATTGGGCCAAGTTGCCCCACAGGTTCAAGAAGAATAATGTAATAACGATTGTGGCGAGCCGATCTAAGATGGCGTAAGGGGCGCAAGTCTCCGCCTCAGAGTAAAAAACAAGCTGCTTCATTGACCCTATTTGGAAGAGTCTAGGCTGTGTTGGGGGGCGTGCCGAACCAGGGTATATAAGGGAGCTAACGTGGAAATAAAGAGGAATTTTTAGGCTTGCACCTCCAGCAGTGTGTTGTGTTCTTCCTTGCAGGACAAGAGAGACACGACAAACGATTACCTGGATCATTTGAGTGTGGGGGCTGTTTGTTACACAGCTATAGTTAACAATGATTCTGTATCTCCATGAACCAAGGCTTCAGCTCCACTCTGGATATAAACTACCACGTGGAACTTCAAACATTTCCACTGCTCTGTCTGACACTTAGGGCCCTCCTACCACAGTTTCTTCACCACTCCTGGGTAATGCCTACGCTATTATCAAATCTGTTTTTTAATGAACTTTAAAGTTGGGCTCACTTTTATAATATAGCTTGCTCTAAGCAATAATAATAATGGTGATGGGTGTGTGTGTTCACTGAATACTTCCCATGACAACTTGACTCATCTTTTACCATGAGGGAGATACTGTGATTATCACTAGGTGACAGATTGCAGAAACAAACCACTCAGAGGGATGAGACCAAGAGAGCAGACTAGTGAAAGCAAAGAGGGACAGACTTTATCCACCTGGGCAGAGGCAGAGTGACAGCAAGCAAGAAGCCATCAGCACTGAGCCAAAGACATCAGAAGAGAGGTCTGCAGGGTTGTCACGTGGAGGGTCGGAGGAAGTATTTGTGGTCGGGGTCTCTGCAGCGATTGAGGCAGGTGTGTGAATATTTTCAGGTGACCTGGCATTGAAAAGATGCTGTACTCTGTAGTTATAATCTCTGTGTTGGGAACATCTCATCTGTCCTGGGTTCTGTGTTAGAGATAACATGGTTTTTATCGGGCCGGTAGAGATAGCACCTGCATTTGGCTGCCTGTTTTGTTGTGGTTTTTTGTATCTTGTCAAACTGTAGCTTGGAATTAAACAGCAGACTCCTTAACTATTTTCACAACCAGCTCAAACCAGTCAATAACAATGGGGTACAGAGGTTACTGTGGCTCACAGCTAGAAAAGTGGGGAAATGAGACTTGACTCCCAGTTGTCCAGCTCCAGAATCCAAGTCTTCAACTATGCAACACAGTGACTCCATGAGCCCCAACAACGTGGAAAACTCCTGGTGTCTGTTGACCGCCTGCTCCATCTCAGACATACCCCCCACTCATTGGCAGCTGAGTGACACAAAATGGTCACGACACTGGAAGCTCCCTCACACAGGGCCCCTCACTGCCCTCACTGCACCCACAAAAGAGCCCTGTCCAGAGTTCAGGGCTCTCTTCCTGGGAGCTGCCCCCTTCACAGAGATGCCAGCCTAGCCAGCCACCTAGATGCCACCTAAAAGTGCACCACCACAAGGCACACTGAGTGACCTCCCCCCGCCCACGGCTACTAACTTTACTCTGACATCCCAAACTCCTCAAGACCACACATATCTCGTCTTTCTCATGTCTCTCCTACATTTTGAAGGCAGTTCCGCAGACATGAGCTTTCCCAGACATGAAACTGGCTGCACAAATGCAGAAGGATTGTTGCCCCTAAAATCTGGGGAAGCCATTTGGGGTGCACTGTGGGATCCTCATACATTATAACTAGGGCATGGGATGTAGCCCAGCATATTTCCACAGAAGCATCTGCCCTCTGAACGCACACAAAGGCCTCATTGTCCCCACAGAGGGGCAGAGTCTCCATGTTCCGGTGAGTCAGAAAGAACCTGCGCCAGGGCTTCCAAGATGGCTGAGTCAGGGAAAGACTTGGCAAGAGAATGCTGTCCTATTGGTGGCAGGGAAAAACAAATATTAAAATTCTCTTGAACAGGGTTTCCTGCAAATTTTGGACTAAGATCCATATTCAAAGACAGTTTTCATGAGAACATGACTCAAACCCTTGTATACATACACTCACATATACACTCAAGAAGTAAGAGATTACCTTGAACCACGTGATTTCTGAGACTAGAAGCCACATGGGACAGGAAGAAAGAAGTAGAGATCAGAGTACCTGTGTTCTTGATGGACTGCCTTTGACTATGAGAGAAGAGATATGTGTGTGTGTGTAAATATATGTGATTAGGACCATTTGGGGAGAAACCACGTCATGGTACAGGGGAACATTCTACATCTGGATATCTAAAGAGTTTCATTTCTCTTTCCAACATGTGAGTAGGGAGAAGCTAGGATGCCATTCCAAGTTGTTCTCTCTGGAGAGGTTATTTACTCCTTTCTTCTCTACTTCTTTTCAAATGTCATGGTATTAGGTGAAGTAAAAACAAGGAAAGAAAACTGAGTGTGAGCTGTGCAGCCATGTATAAAATCAATAAGATAGGCTCAGGTGGGAAATGTCACACGTCCTTCCAGATGGCAGGCTTTGTAGCCATCCTTGGTCAACAGCTGCTGACCTGAGTTTCCAAGCACTGCCCACATGATGCCAATCCAGCGATGCCCCCTCATACTGGTCCTACTTCCATTGTTGGAGAAACTCTGACACATTATAAACATCTGCATAGTGCCCTGAACGTTCTGTGCTCTTGTCTCATAGCTATTCTCTGGTCTTCCAGTCTTTCGGTCTTCCAGATTTTTCCCATGTGATACTTAGTCTTGGCCTCGGGAATGGGGACTAAAACCAAACCCAAGCCAACCAGTAACTATTAGCCTGAAGAGAGAGATTGGTCCATGACTGGTCATGTGGCCTAAACTAGTCCAATCAGAATGAATCTTGGAACTAAGAAGTTATTCTTAAATGGCCAGGTGAGCCTCTCTTAACTAGCAATCCTCCCACCACTGTAAGCTCTGGAGGAAATTAAAGCAACTATCTGAAGGTATAAGAGAATGAATAAAAAGCATAGGAGGAGAGTTGATGCTCACACAGTTTTTTTTGTTGTTGTTGTTGTTGTGTTGTTGAGACAGGGTCTTGCTTTGTAGTTCGGGCTGGCCCTGAGCTCAGCCTCCAACTCACATCACAGCAATCCTCCTATCTCTGCCTCCCGAGTGCTGGGATTACAGGTGTGAGCCACCACACACGGCACTGTGGTATGTGGTACTGGTTGCTGGTGGGCGTGAGTCTCCATGCACAGTATGGTATGTGGTTACCGGGGATCAAACCCAGGCCCTTGCGCTTGCAAGACAGGCGCCAGAACCACTGAGCTAAATCCCTGGCCCGCTTACACAGTTTTTTAGCTTGAAGGCAGGCTTCAGTCTGAAGAACAGGGGACAGATACAACTAAACAAAAATCAATACTCTTACTAATTTGAAGAAGACAATGATGTGGTTCTGGGCAAGCCCTGAAGTGAAAGAGGCAAATTACCAAATCAGAGGTGTGATAGAGGAGAGATCCCCCAAATTTGAGCCATAAACGTTTTAAATCTCTAGTTGGCCCCAGATGACACATATGTGGGACAGACTGTAAATAACTCAGCTCAAGCTACAGCTGCATTGAACTGAAATAGCTGTTTCCCTCTGCTGGAGATATGCACCATGTCAAATTGAGTTCAAATGCTTTCACTGCCTGCACGTTCCCGCCAGTGTGAGGCATGAGTGGTACATGCGTAACCTCCAGTGGCTGGCTAACATCAGAAGACAGAATCCAAATCAGAGCATCCTGACAGTGACTTGTATGAATTACAGCCCCATCGTGAACATGTTCAAACAAAATCAGTGCTCTTCAAAGGAATATAGCAGAATCCAGAGTCTGTGATATGTCAGTCACAATATTCAGAGGTAATCCAATACTGCAGGAGAGTATGCTGAAGTCTCAAGAGAAATCTCTACTTTGTCTGCAGAATACATATTCTACAAGCTCATTAGCTGTCCCATATGTCACTACACCAAGGCTGCATTGATGACAAAATAAATGGAACTGCTGCTCTGATGGAGTACCTATACTTCTATCATCTAGTTCTGATCAGTACGGGACAATAAAATCATTCACTTATTCATAAACTGAGTTATTGCTAAATACCAATAATTTTGCTACAAGCTCTAGGGTTAACAAAAGGAGCCTGAGATGTAGTGAGGCAGGAGTGTATCATGTCACCAAGGTCTACAGGACTCAGAAGACTGAGTGTTCAGATGCCTTATAACCCCACCTCTACATAAGGAATAACCGGCAACATTTCCACAGTCAGAAAGTAGCAGGTGCTGGACCATAAAGCCCAGGTAAAGGGGAGCTGCCCGGAGATGGGTGAGCTCAAATCAGAGGCCAGACGATGAAGTGAGAGCAGAGCTCCTCACTGAAGAGGGGCTGCTGGTCTGAAAACTGCAAGCATGAAAATCCACAAGTGAAAAGAAGACAAACTCAGCCAGGCTCCGTCCTGTTCATGGATGTGCATGAGCGCCGAGCTGGTCAGAGCATCTTAGTCCTTCTAGATTTTGTGAAGTATTCTGTCTAGCAGGAGGACAGGTTTGTGAAACCCAGTGTCAACCCATTTGGAATTTTCCCCATTACAGCCCTCAGATAGGAAGGAATTTATGCAGGTAGTGAATACAATTAATCCCATACCCAACCTGCAAAGACTCATCTCCACATAAGAGGGGAGGCCTCACCTTTTCAGGAATTCTGAACACAGAGGTTCCCCCTGTGTCCCGAGGCAAGCAGCCTTCTGGGACATTAACCCACCCGATCCCTGCTGCTCTCAGGGTAACCCTTCTTGTGTTCACTAAGGATGATTTGGTCAGGGGCAGAAAGATCATTCAGTTGAATCCAAGCTCAACAAGAGGTTTGCTGGTGATTTCTAGGAAATTTCCTGCTTGATCTTGTGAGAAAGCCCCCAAATGTGACCTGTCTATGCCTGCTGGACAAAAGTGACCTCAGCACTCAGAAGGGACTCCAGCCTGAGGCACAAGGGCCTAAATTCAATCCACAGAAAAGTAAAAACAGACAAAAACAAAGGAATTCCAGCCTGAGGCACAAGGGCCTGTGTTCAATCCCTGGCACCACAAAAAAATAAAAAAGAAAAGAACTCCAGCTGCAGGGTGGAGCAGGCATGGATGGCCACGCAGAGCTGGAAATGGCCGGTCCTTGAAGACATCCTCCCCCCTTGGTCGACAGCAGCCAACATGTTGTGTGTTTAAGCCAATTTCAGTATGAAATTTGTATCTAACAGAAACCTGACTCAGTTTCTTCACGATGTGCTTTGGAGAGCTGCAAGCTGATTATTACTCTAGCTCACATTTTTCTTTTTTTTTTTTACTAGGACATATTTATAGTACATAATGTTTACATTTCTTGTACAGAGCTGGTACACATACCTAACACATCCCAGGTCTTTTCTCTGTCCCATAATCTTCCTCTTCCTCCCTTCCCTACCCCTGGATCCATCTCCCTTTTGAGAAGATCTATCTCTATCTTTTATTTTGCTCTTTATACATAATTCAGATTTCTCATCTAAGAGAAACCATGTGATATTTAAACATATGTATCTCATTTATTTCACTTAACATTATGGTCTCAAAGTATATTCATTTTCCTAGAAGTGTGTCACGTCCTATTCCCGAGGGCCTCTCGTCTGGCAGTGAACCACGGGCGAAAGACATCACAAGGAGACGAAATGGTGGAGAAGCCTTTATCGCCAGCACTCTCAGCACTTATATACAGCCCCACTTCCTTGTTCTCAACCGCCCCAAACCAGCCTTATAGGGGGCAGTCTCTGTCTCTCTGTTTTCCCTGAATCACTGTGGCCCGGAGGGGCCCGCTGTGTACCTTCTGCCTTGCACTTCCTTTATGGAGTTGTTTAGCCTCAGGGGACCCCACAGAAGTGATTCAAGCTTATCCTTCTTTCTGGCAGAGTAGTACTCCCTTGTGTGTTAATACTATATTTTCTTTATCCATTCATCTGTTGAATGACACATACACTGCTTCCAAGACTCAGCTATTATGAATTTTGCGACTATAAACATGGATGTGCATGTATCATTGTAATATGGTATCTAACTTTTAGAGGAAGATATGTAGAAGGGATATAGCTGGGTCAAGTGGAACTATGAGTCTTAGTTGTTTGAGGAATTTTCATGCTGATTTCCGTAGTAGCTGTCCTAGTTTATACTCCCACAGGCAATGTAGAAGTGTTCCTTTCTCTTTGGTATTATTCAATTTATTGATCACGGCCATTCTTTGAGGTAAAATGGAATCTCATTGTGGTTTTAATTTGCATTTCTCTAATGGCCAGTAATGTTGAGCTTTTCTTCTTGTATTTAATGATCATTTTACTTGCCCATTTTTGATTGGGTCTATTATTTGGGAAGGTCTAATTTTTTGAGTTATTTATTCTAGATAATAGTCCTCTAAGGAATAACTGGCAAAAATGTTCTCTCATTCTGTTGGTTTTCTTTACATTCTCTTGGTTGTCTTGTTTTGTTTTGGGTTTTTTTGCTGTGCAAAAGCTTTTTGATTTGCTATAATCCCACTTGCTGGCTTTCAGTGCCTTTTCCTGCATGACCCTGGATCTGTTCATATGGTCCTTGCCTACACCTGACTTCAAGAGTTTTGCCTCTAGTGTCTTCCAGTAGGTTGTTTCTGTTTTAACATTTAGTTCTTCGATACAGTTTGAGTTTAGTACATGATGAGAAATATGGGGCTAGATTTAATCTTCTTCCCCGCACCTTTTATCAAAAAGGCTGTCTGGGGCCGGGGATTTAGCTCAGTGGTTCCGGCGCCTGTCTTGCAAGCACAAGGACCCAGGTTCGCTCCCCAGTAACCACATACCATACTGGGCATGGAGACTCACCCCAGCAGCAACCAGTACCACACACCACAGTGCCGGGCGTGGTGGCTCACGCCTGTAATCCCAGCACTCGGGAGGCAGAGGCAGGAGGATTGCCGTGATGTGAGTTTGAGGCTGAGCTCAGGGCCAGCCTGAACCACAAAGCGAGACCCTGTCTCAAAAAACCTAAAAAAAAAAGGCTGTCTTTCTTATCCTGTATATTTTAGCCTTTTTATCAAAGATCAAATCGCTGAATGTGCTGGAGCATTCAAAGCTCAAATCATGTCGGTATTGGAGCCAAACCCACCATCATCCCCAAAAAGCCACAGCAGAGAGAATATTCTAAGAGGAAAGTCATCGGTTAATGTTGGGAACTGGGTGATTTCATGATGAAATAGTCAACAGGAAGTTGTTGGACTGAGCCTGCCCCTGTCCCGGGCTTTGGGGCCGCTCTGCTCCTGGGGTCTGTTCGCTGAGTTATTTAGAAGGGTCCCTCCTAGGGCTGAAAACAGTTCTGTCCGCCTCACATGTGTGCCCAGAAATACGTGTGGGAAGTGTCACCGGCTTGCCTGGTTGCCGATTGTGACTATGTGGACGAGGCCCACATTTTCTCTCTCTTCCGTTAAGTTTCTCCAAACCAACACTCCCAAATTATCTTATTTTTTTCAGACCTGAAATCCAGGAGCAGAGAATTCCTCACTGTCCTTGGAGCTATTTAAAAGTTTAGCATGCAAACCATGTCCCCGTTTTCAATATACTTTCCAACACTTCTGCTGACTGTAATCCATATGGATGGATTTTTTTTTTTCTTTAGAAGAGAAAAATATGACTTTGGTAGAGCGCTGGTCTGGTCGATGCTTCTCCCGTGCGCTCCCCCTGCACACAGTACTAGATTCACGCACCGGAAGGAGAGAGCTGTGCTCCATATAAATGCAAAACTCCCCAGACACTCTGGGTTATCTGCGCTTTGCATGAACGACGACAGCAACTCGCAAGTGGGCAGGACTCCGCGGAGCAGCCAATAGCAAATCCGCCGCCATCCCAACGCGCTAGTCATTCATTAATTTCACACTTCAGGGGCCGAGCTGCGCACAGCTCCACGCACATAATTCTCATTTTAATAACAGTTTCCTTAACCTCCAGACACCCTCTTATGACATTTTTTTCTGCCTTTTAAAAAATTAAAACACTCAATTCCTTTAAGGTGAAGTCTTAGGTTTGCTTTCTTTAATCATTCCTTTGCTGTCTCGACTTTGCAAACAGCAGAGCTTTTATTCCATCTTCAGATCATTTGTGAAGACTGCTCTGGCTGGGCTGCAGTTTTAAAAAATCAAAATGAATCACTCGCATATTCTGCCTTCATTATTCCCTGTGTGCAGTTTCCTCAATAACGTTGGTACCTTGCATGCCTCTGTGATGAGCACGGAATGCATTTGAAACGCCTGCTAAGATACGCTTTTCATCTCCCCACACATCGTAAAATGAGCTTTCCTTCTCTGGCTTTCTGCAGACCTGAGAAATACTCTCCGGTTTGGAATGTGCTGCAGGATTCCGGAGGGTCCTTCGGGACAGTGAAAGAGTCAACTAAACCCATGATGTTGTCAGGCTCTCTGGTATCACTCTTAAAAAGAAGTTCTGAGAATTCTTGTGGCTGGGTGTAGAGACCCCCAAAGGGTTTGGATTGGGAATTAGGACTTTATCATTCCTTTTGTCAGCTAATTCAGGCATTCCCGTTAGTGACTCAGACATAACCTCTATTCAGATAAGACAATATTGTGAATGTCTGCTTTGCTTGTTTTAGGAGAGTATCACAGGCTTTTTATGACACAAATTGGCTTGCTAGGGTTTTCTTTAATAAGCTATGGTTTTTCATCTAGTACTTTCAAGAAATGACATTGACTTTGCAACCAGAAAATCAGAGACATTAACTCAAAAGTTTATCTCTGGGGAAAACAACAGATCCTGTCTTTATTTTGTTCTTTGTGGATTTTTTTCACTGTTCATTTTCATTTTTACATTAAAATAACATTTATCTGGATTGCTAAGAGCCTTGGCACCACCCCCAAATTTTGAGCCCAAGGAGAGAGCTTCACTAGACTCATCCTTGGCCCAGTGGAGTGGTAAGCTGAGGGTCTCTCTCGTCCCAGCTAAGGGCAGGAGCCTCAAGATTCCCATGCTTTCCCTCCAAGAGGGTGAATTCAAGATGGCCCTGGGAGATTTCAGAGTCTGAAGATGGCCCGCCCAGACTCAGGCCTCCTGCACACCACTAAAAGTAGGAAGTGAGATACCAAGGAGCTTCTGTCACAATGTCATTGGCCTCCAGCCTCCTGCCTGTCTGACCCACTCTTTCCCTCTCTTTCTTTGTGTTCTCTTCAAGACCTATGATGGGGCCAGCTATACACTTTTAGAAAAGTCCCACGTTAGGACAAAGATCCCAAAAGTTTCCTTGTATGAGGCGCTCTCAGAAGAAACTTCAGCTCCCCAGAGCCCCAGAGTTGTTCTTGAGTGTGTGTTAAGGTTTCCATGGGGTGTGAGTAGATGGCAGGGGTTGCAGGCAAGGACTTCCGGTCCCGCTGCGATCCTGGCAGCTGATTTTCTTCTGCTCTGAAGTCCACTTCAGTGTGCCTGCTGCATCTACATAGGACTCCATGCCTTCCAAAATGCCAATCTTGGGGAAATCTGCAAATATCTACTTGGATAAGTGATTTCTCTCTTCTCTTCTCTCCCTCCACTACATTTTTCCCCAAATATTTATGCCTTGGAGATGTTTGGGGTTGATTATTACAGCAGCGAAGTGTTCTCCTAATCACCTGTGACTGTGAATCCTGACTGTCAACTCGACTGGATTAAGAGATGCCGGATTAGTGAAGCACACTTCCGGCGTGTCTGTGGGTGTCTCCAGAGGTGACTGGCAGGCAGGCCAGCCCTCTGTGTGGAGAAGACCCACCTGACTGTGGGACACAGCCCAGATGCAATGAAAGGGGGAAAATGAAGTCTCTCTGCACTTGGAAAACTCCATTCTGCTGAAGCAGATGGGTCTTTTGCTGCTGCCATCACCCGTGGACATCAGACTCCGGCGCTTCCAGCCCTTCATCATGGACTTGGACTTTGATTGCTCTTGTCCTGTGGTTTCAAGCTTCTTGGACTGAACACCCACTGGGTCCTCCAGCCCACCCATGTACAGCCAGTCATAGCAGACCATCCAGCTCTGACCCTGTCAGCTCACTCGATAAAGCCCCTTACATAATTATGTGAATACAGCCAGGACTCTGTGGTCCTGCACATGTCCTTGGAGCCCATGTAGGCAGCGCTTGAATACAGCTCCTCTGAGCCCCGCAGAAAGCTCATGATCCTCCTGGAGCACAGGAGGGTAGGTGGAGCAAGGCCCAGGCATTGCCCACTCCCTATCCCCAGGTCTCTCTCCTCTAGCATCTGTCACTGCAAAGGACTGCTCGAGTCTCACTTTCTGTGTGGACCTCAGCCCCACCCCCACCCCTGCAGACTGCACAGCTGCTTAGCTGCCCTCCCGATGGCTCCCCCAGCAGGTGCCCTCATCCTCTGCATTTAGCCAGCGGCACCTTTATGTAGGTGTCCCCCTGCACACGGGCCAGGAGCCTTGGCCCAGGCTAATCGTCCTTTCACCATCCAGGGATGCAGAACCCACCTGAACCTCATTAGGCCCATCAGTCCTCATCAGTAGAATCTGTTGAGGGTGGGCCATGGGCCTGACACCACCATCCCGGGCTGCTGAAGTCAAACAGTAAATGGAGGGCCCCTTTATGGGAGGCCTATCCTCCACTTTCAGGGCCAGCACTAGGCTCATGGCCTTGTCGCCTCTGCCATCACATCACATCGTCTGTGCCTGCTCTGTCTCCCCAAATGCATCTGGCCCAGCCACCTGACCTAGGTGGTCCTCCCCCCCCCCGCCCCTCCCACACTCAGATCTAGGCACCCTCTGGCTACCACACACGGTGAGGGGAGTCAAGGGCTTCTGGAAACTTAGAAAACATTGTCTGAAGCTATAAATTTGGCCCTTTCTGTCCCTCAATACAAACAACTATCCAGTGTCCCCCCCTGCTGGTCAGATGACCCCAGCACCTTCCCCACCTGTCCTGATTTATGTTTACACACACACACACACTCTCATGCAATTAGAGGAAGTTCCTGGGAAGCCCCAATTTAAAGGAACAGTTCTCCATTGGGCAGAAAGAACAAAGTCAACTCCAACAAGCAAACAACGACGTTTACTGACCCATGTAACTTACCAGCAAACTTGAGCAGCGGTTTCTAGTAGAGAAATATGTCTCCCAGACACACTGACTACACGTGGGGACATTTTTGTTATGATGGGCGAGTAGGAGTGACCAACTGCCAGAATGTAATTTAACAATCAGTGGTGCTCAGAACAGTCCTGAGAACAAAGAATTACCGAGCCCCAAGTGTCGGGTGTAGAGATTTAGAAAACCTGCACTCAGAGTAACGGGATCAGGTATGGCTGGATCCAGTAACTCAACTCCTGTCTCTGAGACTCTGTTTTTCTCTACGCTGGCCTCACAGGTAGCCAGGAATTCTCTACTCTGTGGCTAGCGAGAATCCTCCCAGAAACAGTCCCTTAGAAAGAAAGATTTCTTTCCAGCAAATCACCAAGTCTGGGTGCTGAGTTTCTTTAGCCATCCAAAGAATCACTTCAACTGACCAGAGGCGAAGGTGGGCGCAGGGAGAAGAATACACTGATTGTCTGGGCCTGGGGTGCTGAGGACCATGTGCCTAGAGTGAAATCGGGGCAGTGTGGCCAGACACAGCCCGATCAGAGGCTGGCAGGACAAAACGGCTGCTGCCCTCCCCTCATATCTATGAGGGAAGTGGTAGAACTCATTCACAGTATTAAACACACTGCCGAGAAAGAAAGGGATGAAAAACGAGATGAAAAAAGAAGACACGTGCAAGTTCACTTGTCAAAAAATATATACAGCAAAACATTCACAGGGACTGACTTTCTTTTTTTCTGTTTTTATTAGGTTGGGGAAAGAATTATAAATATGTACAACATGTAACACAGTCAATTAGTACAAATCAACTTGGACACAAGAAAGTATTTCTGGAAAGTACAACATATTATATAAACCAAAGGGAATGTGGAAATTATCGCCCAAAATGCCAGAGCTATCAACCACATATTCCCCTCCGGGTCCTGTTTCCATAGAGAGATCACGTTGTATTTACCTGTGTTTAAAGATTAAAGTTTTGGTATGGCGCCTTAATTCCATAATGAAGAGAAAGAATGCGCTGTCTTGTGGAAAGGAGACCAGAGGCCCCGAGTGATTCAGAACTCTCTGGGCCCCTCGGGTCTGAATGACTCATGTTTGAGTGTCTGCGATCACCTCTGATAAACGGAGCAGGCTGCAGCCTGGAGAACTCAGGCCCCTCAGCTGCAGAGGAGGAGGAGGTGGAGCTTTCTGCTCTGGGGATAAAGGCCGGGCTGCCTATCACAAAGGGAGAGAGACTTTACAAGCATACAAACAAAAAAAGGTCACTGCAGTAATAAAGTCGACTTTATTCTCTCCCCTTTCTGTCTCTGTGACGGCTTACACAGGGTTTCAGGACTCCATCTCCCACCGCCTGCCCTGCACCTCAGAACTCACCAGTCTCTCTGATCCTTGGTTCTCTGGGCCCGTTCCCATCTCTGGGCCTTTACACTTGCTGTTCTCTCTGCCAGGCACACTGTTCCCTCAGATCTCCCTCGGAAGCCTCTTCTTACCCCTGGGAACTCAGTCACCCCAGAGCATCCACCACATCAGCAGCCCCAGCCATGGCTCTGTATCCCAGCACCCAATCTGCTACCCTTATTTCGTTTTCATCTTCTGAAGTCACCCACTGACTCTGTACATCGTGACCCTCAGAGGCTGGCACTCACAAGAACAGGTGGATTGCGTCCACACCGCGCCCTGGCAGCCGGCCTCGCAGCTGTGACTAAACACCCGATCGATACTGGTTAAATGAACAGAGAATCGTAAGTGAATGACGGTGCAGACTGCGTCTACAGGGGATGTGTTGCTTTGCATTTGATCTGTTCCATATTACTCACGGCCCTGGCCAGGACAGGGGACCTGCTCTGGGTGGACCATAAAGTGACTCAGAACCTCTTCTCTAGCCAGTGCTCTGTACCTTC
>PVIR01035301.1:0-16577 GCA_004026965.1 Petromus typicus | reverse complement strand
GGGGGGGGGTTGTTTGTTTGTTTGTTTGAGACAAGGTCTCACTTTGTGGCCCGGCACTGTGGTATGTGGTACTGGTTGCTGCTGGGCGTGAGTCTCCACGTCCAGTATTGTATGTGGTTACCGGGGATCGAACCCGGGTCCTTTAGCTTGCAAGACAGGCGCCGGAACCACTGAGCTAACTCCCCGGCTCCCTGCATCTTGACCCTCTGGCCCTGCCCTCCTCTTCACGGACTCAAGCCTCCGGTGCCCTTCGCCTTTCTCATTCTTTCAGCGAATAGCCTCTTTAATCCACTCATCTTTCATATTGTTTTCTTTTATCTCAGTTTCATTAAGTTCTACTCTGATTTGTATAATTTTGAGGGATTTTTTTGAAATTGAGATTGTTCCTAGAAAAGAAAGAATCCTGAAAGGGAACCAGGGGTAAATGAAACAATGGTATGGACAAAGGAACATAGTGATAACCAGGGGACTTCTTATCAGTAACAGCACAACAATAGTTAAACTATAGACATTATTAAAGACAGCACTATTTCAAGTGCTAAATGAAATATACCAACTTGGATTCTGTATCTAAAGAAATTATATTTCAGCACTGAAAGAGAAATATCTCTTCAGAAAAAATTGAGGAAATTTGGCCAACTCATTCATAACCCCTCCTGCATCTCAGGAATTGTTCCTATTTCCCATGCTTTTCCCTACACCTATCCCCTATTCATATTCTCTACTCCTAGTCTCTGATTAATTTTTAACTCTTTAAAACTAGCAAATCTATGGCTAAAGACTGTCTTTCACCTTTTAACTTTAGTCAGACACTTCTGTTTATATAAAAGAAGGAAGAACAAAGGTAAAAATAAAAGAATATGAGTCTTTCATTTTTGAGGTTTTTAATTAAGCAAAGGGTAATTACTTATTTTAATTAATAGGAACAAATCATTCAACAAAGTATTGGATGATTTAGCAATTTTGCTGGCAATGAAAGACAGCAATTCTACAAAATATGTGAGCAATATATTGGCAATACTCCATTGTAAAAACCTAGCCTTGCATGTGAAATGAAAATGAACTTAGATTATTTTAAAATGCATTTCATAAACTATACAAGAGCCATGAAAAATATTTGCAAATGTATGATGGCATACAGAGAGAAAAACAAAATGAAATACTACACAATGCTTAATTAAAGCCAGAAAGGACAGAAAAGGTGACCTATGACAATCAATTTAAAAAATTACAAACATAGTTGATATTAGATTAAGCATGTTGGTCAGCTTTTCATTACTATTTTAAAAATACCTAAGATAAACAACGTAGAGGAGAAAATTTATTTTGGCTCATAGCTTCAGATGGATCAGGCTATGGCTTCATTGTGCACCTGTGGTAAGAGAGAGCGCTATAGCAGAGGAGTGTGGTGGAGAAAAGCAATTTACTTTGTGGAAACCAGAAAGCAGAGGGCATAAGAGCATTGACCAGCAATGCTCATCTTCCTTCTGCTTCCTCTCTCCCACTCCCCTTGTCACGGCCTACTGATGGGTGTCGCCAAACTCAGAATGTTCTCTTCACTATTTCGGTGTTCCACGTGCCAATCATCTCTGGAAACACCCTCCAAGACATGCCCTGAAGCACGCTGGACTGATTGTCCAGACATTTCTCAATCCACTCACAAATTCACCATCATAACAGTGAATCAATAATTAAATAGCAACTGCCCAGGGGCCGGGGATTTAGCTCAGCGGTTCCGGCACCTGTCTTGCAAGCGCAAGAACCCAGGTTTGATCCCTGGTTCACCACGTACAATACTGGATGTGGAGACTCACGCCCAGCAGCAATCAGTACCACAAAGCACATTGTCGGGTGTGGTGGCTCACGCCTGTAATCCCAGCACTCGGGAGGCAGAGGCAGGAGGATTGCTGTGATGCATGAGTTGGAGGCTGAGCTCAGGGCCAGCCTGAACTACAAAGCGAGACCCTGTCTCAAAAAAATCAACTGCCGGGCCGGGGAGTTAGCTCAGTGGTTCCAGCGCCTGTCTTGCAAGCGCAAGGGCCCGGGTTCGATTCCCCGGTAACCACATAACAATACTGGGTGTGGAGACTCACACCCAGCAGCAACCAGTACCACATACCACAGTGCCGGGCATGGTGGCTCACACCTGTAATCCCAGCACTCGGGAGGCAGAGGCAGGAGGATTGTGATGTGAGTTGGAGGTTGAGCTCAGGGCCAGCCTGAACCACAAAGCGAGACCCTGTCTCAAAAAACCTAAAAAAAAAAAAAAAATCAACTGCCCAGATACATCAAGTAAAAGACTTGGTCAGTGTGAATTAAA
This sequence comes from Petromus typicus, assembly GCA_004026965.1. Taxonomy (NCBI): domain Eukaryota; kingdom Metazoa; phylum Chordata; class Mammalia; order Rodentia; family Petromuridae; genus Petromus; species Petromus typicus. The sequence goes on along the minus strand of PVIR01035301.1, from coordinate 14,257 downwards.
GAAGATTCAACTCTTTGTTGTCTTCAAGCAATCGAATTCAACTACAGATTCCGGTGAGATAAATGTAAGGGATGAAGGAAAATATACCATGCTAACACTAATTAAAAGGAAGCTGGACTAGCTTTCATCATTTGAAGCAAAGCAGCCTTCAGAATAAGAAAACTTTTCAGGACTGACTCATGAAATTATTTTAATATGAAAGAAGAGAATGGCTTAATGCTAAAGGATGCATTCTTCAAAAATATGTACTATTTCTAAAAACATACAGACCCAACAAAATGAAATCAAAATAGTTGAGGCAAAACCTGATAAAACCGCAAGGCAAAAAAAAAAAAAAAAAATCCACTATTATAGCTGGAGACTGGTCTGATATCCCATTGTGAGACAAAATGTTTGACATACACAACTGAAAGGAGGAACTGGTTTATTTGACCCCTGGTTTCATAAGTCTCAGCCCATGATCAGCTAGTTCTAAGGCAGAGGACAGGTATGGTAAGACAAGGCTGATCCCTTCATGGTGGACAGAAAGCAGAGCACAGGGAGCCCCAGCCAGAGATGTGCTCTTCAAAGTCACACACAAGGTGACCCACCTCTTCCGGGTGGATCCCAACCCTGACAGCACATCCGGCTCACTCATCCACTGGGTACAGTGTCCTGTGATCCTGTCAAGTCTTCAGGAGTCTCTTCATCCAATCAAATGTAATTAACTGTAAACACTTGACTGTGTGGAACATTAATATTCATTAATTTTACCTAGTAACATTTCTGCAATATTCCAGCCCCAAAGAACAGAATACACACAGTTTTTAAAGTCACATGGAACACTCAGCAAGATACACTACATTCTAAGCTATGAAGCACATTAACATTTTAAAATACATTATTTACTCATGTGACACTGGAATTGAAATCTGTAATAAAAAGAAAGTTATTTGAAAGAGTCATCAAATATTTAGAAATTAAGCAATACATATAAAATGGCATATACATCACTGAAGTCTCAAAGAAATGAAATAATCTTTAAATTAATGGAAAATGAAAATACAACTTATCTAAATTTGGGGGAATTACACAAAATCAGTGTTTAGAAAAAATGTATGGCACATAGTGTATAAATAACAAAATAGGAAAGATTTAAAATGACAAAGTCAAGCATCCAGAAAAGAATGTTAGAGAAAAAGGGACAACCTAAACCCAAAACAAACAGAAATAATAAAAAATAACAAAGGAAACTAAAAATAGGAAAGCAATAATGAAAATCATTGCAAACAAAATTTGATTTTTATAAAATAATAATATTTATAAACTGCTTGCCAAGATGACTAGGAAAAAAATAAGACACAGCTATCAATATTAGAAATGAATTAAGGATTATCACTACTGTTCCTGTAGACATTAAAAGAATAGTAAAGAAATACTATAACCACTCAAAAGTTGCAAAATGGTAATTTCTATGAAAGAGAAACTTACTTGGAAGATACAGGTTATTAAAACTCATTCATGTTGTAAATTGATTTGTAGACAAAGTAGAAATTTTTCTGTATGTTGTTATTGTTTAGTGAGATGATATTTTCCAGGCAAGCACAATCCATCCTATTTTCTATCATTCACATAACTGTATAAAATGTCAAAGCCAAGGAGGAGAAATGACGACTTACTGTCCACACTGAATTGCTTTGCATGGTCTCTTTTGTTACAACTGCTGAAAGAATCCCGATTTTTTTGCATTTGCAAACATTAAAGAAAATGAGGGGAAACTTACTCAAGAAGAGATTGATAACACTCTAATATCTGTGAAGGAAATTGATCTACTTGCTAATTATTACAGAGTGAGTATTTACATTACCCCACTCACCTGCAGCCTGGGTTGACGCCCTGCTTTAGTATTATATAGTATTTGAGAAGAAAGCTTCAGAGGAAAGAAGACTTAAATGAGGTCACATAGGTGGAGCCCTCATGATGGGATCAGTGGCTTCTAAAGAGAGATCAGATAACTCTTCTATTTCTCTCTGCTCATGACAACACAGTAAGAAAGCAAGGCAAGAGTGACCCTTACCAGGAACCCAGCCACAGTGACCCCTCACCTTAACTTCTAGCTTTCAGAACTTTGAGAAAATAAATATCTTTTGTGAAAGCCACTGTCTGTGAAAAGAAATGACTTTTAAGAAGTGAAAGCATCAAGCCCAAATGGTTTCAACACTGAATTCTATTAAGGACTTAAGGAAGAAATAATGCCAACTCTCCAAACTTTCTCCCAGAAATAGAAAAAGCAGGAAAAAGATTACCAGCAAGGCTAGTACAAGGCTAGTATTATGCTATCACAAAAACTAGATGAAAATATTATAAGGTCAGAACCCTGATGGACAGTATTTATCATGAACATAGATGGCAAATCTTCACCAAAATATTATCAAATTCAATCTAACATTGCATAAAATCAATGCCCAGCAAAACCAATTAGGATCTAGTCCAAGTATGAAAGGCTAGGTCTGAATTTTAAAATTTATCAATGTGGTTCATAACATCAACAAACCAAAGAAGTCAGACTATTATATCAATGGTACAGAAAAGCATTTGGCAAAATCCAGCACTGATTCATACAAACGCTCAACAAAGAAGGTGAGAGAAATGTCCTAATTTTATAAAAAGCATGAACAAAATCCTCCAGCTAAGATCTTGCAAAACAATGACAAATTGAACACTTTCCTGTCAGCTCAGGAACAAGGCAGTGATAACCTATCTTGATACTTTTATTCAACATTGTACTTGAACGTGTATCACATTCAGTAAAGTACAGGAATAAGATATTTATTGCCATATTCCAAAAATTTATATCTTCCCCAAACTCATATCTTGAAATCTTTGCATGAAAGATAATGTTAGTAAGAAATGAGTACCTCTGATACTTATTAGGCATTGGCATGAAGCTCTTATTTGTGAGACTAGTGTCTACACACAGGAAGCCTGTGAAACATGCCTGCACTTCCCTCCTTGTGAAGTGAGAGTACAAACACACTGTCGGTGTGGAAGCAGATTGTCTCTGCATGCCAATAGCCCCACGTCTTGCACTTGATCTTTCCACCCCATGTAGCTATTAGTAATAAGTTCAGAGATGACATCATTGTCTACTTTGAAAATCCAAAGAATCAGCAACAGCAGCTAAGTATCCTGGGACAAGCAGCTGAAAACAGCAAAAACACAGAACATATAACTGAAGGCAATGACTCTTTACACACCATTGTACTAACTTCTGTTGCTGTTGTGACAAATTACCACAAACTTGGTGGATTGAAACAATACACATATATTTTCTTAAAGTTCTGGGGTTCAGAAGTGTGGGATAGTTTGAGTGAGTTAAAAAGCAAGATGTCACTGAGGCTGCATTGCTTATAGGGGTTCTACTGGAGAGTCTATTTTCTATTTCAACTTCCAAAGACCATTTCCATTATTTGGCTCAACTCTTAAACATCTTCAAGGTTGGACAAGGAGGTGAATGTCTGTAATCCCATCTATTAAGAGGCCGAAGCAGAAGGATCACTACAAGTTCAAGGCCAGCTGGACTACACAGTAAGTTCAGGTTCGTCCTGCACTATAAACTGAGACCTTGTCTCAAAAAAATAAAAATTATCTCCAAACCCAGAAGCAAAGCCACCAAACATGCCTTGACTCTCAAGGTTTTTACATGCATTTTCAGTTCTCCTTTTTGGACTCTGGCTGATCTGGCTCCTTTTATAAGGACTCAAGACACCAGGCCTACCTGTATTATCCCAAATCAACTTGAACTTCAAGTTCCTTAACCACATTTGTACACTCTCTTTTCTCAACTATTTACAGGATCTGGGCCCTAGGAATGATACATCTTCAGGGCCCATATTCTGTAAATAACTACTAAATTAATAATTAAAATTGGAAATTTATATGAGTGTCATTGTGTTAATACTCTCTAAATTAAAATAGATATGAACCTAACAATATACTATAAGATCAATATGTGTGAAACTACAAAACTCTGATGAGATAAATCAAGTAACACCTACCTGAACAGAAAGATATTCCATAATTAGGGGTTACAAGACCTCTTAGTATAAAGGTGCCAGTCCATCTCCATTTGGTCTCCAGATTCAATGTGATTCCCATTAATATCTAGCAGATTCTTATAGACCTGAACGAATTAATTCTCAAGTTTATTTGAAAGAGTAAAATTCTACAACAGCCAAGACAACCCTTAAGAAGATCAAACCTCGGGGGCTCACACTATCAACTTGAAAACTTGTTATAAAGTGGCAGTAAGCAGCATTGATATTGGCAAAAGAAATACCCATAGTTCAGTGGAGCAGAAAAGAGAGGGCAGAAATAGATATGCACATGGAGTTAAGTGACTTTTGCCAAAGGAGCAAAGACAATTCCATAAAAAAAAAAAAAAGGTAATCTTTCTGAACAGGTGCTAGAACAACTGAATATTCACATGCCAGAAATTGAATCCAGCTACAGACTTATGCCTTTCACAAAAATTAAAGCAAAATGGATCATAGACCAAAATGTTCAATTCCAAGCTTTAAAAGTTCTGGAAGAAAATGTAGCAGAAAAATCTTCATGACCTTGGGTTTAGTAATGATATTTTAAATACAATTTCAGTAGCATGATCCATGAAAAGAAAAACCAGAAACTTGGACTTTAATACAATTACATGCTTGCTTCTTGAGTACTGTAAAAGAACTAAAAGAGAAGCTACCATAGAAATTATTTGCAAAACTCATATCTGATATAGGATTTATATTAAGAATATATCAATAACTCTCAACAAAAAGAAAACAATCAGGAGGCTGTAAGTGGGTAGGAGAATGGGAAAAAAATAAGAATTAAGATGTGTCATGTGCTGGTGCAAATTCTCGATGTTGACTATGATCATAATATACATATAAAATGTACCAATAAAATCAATTTTAAATAAAGAAAATAAACAACACAATTTAAGAATTCCATAGCATCAGAAATCTAACCAAAGAAAGCACATAGATAGCAAAGAAACCTAAGAAAAGATAATCTGTCATCATGGAAATATAAATTAAAAGAAAAAGCATGTGCCACTATCATTTATTAGAATGACTAAAATTTTAACTGACACCAATAAGCAATGATAAGGACACAGAGCAACAGAGACTCTGCTACTGCCATTCAGAACAGAAAGTGGTGCAGCCACACTAAAAACCAAGTTGAATTTTGGGGTTTTTTTAATAAAAATCTTCCTATATTGCCCAGTCTGGTCCCCAACCCTAATCCTCCTGCCTCAGTTATTTGCCAACAAGTTTCACTCATTTTGACAGTTTCTTTTTTAAAATTGTTTTTGGTTTTGTTCTGTTTTTAAGATAGGCTCTCATTATGTAGTTCAGGATAGCGTTGAACTCATTATTAACACAGACTGGCTCAAATTCATTACAGTCTTCCTGCCTCAGCCACCCCAATGCTAGGATTACAAGTATGTGCCACCACACCCAGCCAGCAATTTCTTAACACATTAAATATAGTCCCACCATTTGATCCACTCACTCTCTTCTTTGGGATTTATTCCACTGATCTGAAATCACACGTCTACACTAATACTTACACGTGAATGGTTAAAGCAGCTTTATTTATAAGCACCAAACAGTGAGGGAAACCAAGATGCTACATAATAGGTGAATGAATAAAGGGCAGCACACTCAAGAAGTGGAATGTTATTCAGTAATAAAAACAAGCCATTCATAAAAAGTGAATCTTACATTATAACTGTTAAGAGAAATAATTTTTGCAATAAAATTAAGTAGCATTGAATTTTAACCCAGTATATTTTTAAAAATCTATGTGCTGCAGTAATACTGACTTAAATCAATGCTTTGAGAAAACCAATAAGAATTAATAAATCTGCAAAGGAATTTCAAATAATCTCAATACATAGTTCACCTTTAAGGAGGTTGACCATAACTTCGACCTCTGAAGTGTGGCCACTACACATGATGACATTCTTCCAAAGAGCGTAGTACAAAAACAAAGAGTAAAGAATACTACACACATGCACACACACACACATACACACACACACACACACAAACACACACACACACACACACACACACACACATATCCTGTCAAATAGTGCTATGGTTCCAGTGATCAAGGTCAACACTGACTATGATAAGTCACATTGAGGAGTTACACTGATACCAGTATTTGAGATCATTGGTTTCCTCACCAACACTTACCCATGTCTACCCATGAGAAAATGCTGAAGCGTCAGTCATGGAATATCCTGGAGAAGACTTATCAATATATCGCAAATGTTCAAGGACAGCAAAACAAAGAAAGCTCTCAGAAACTGTTAAATCCATGAGAAGCTAAACTTTCTCTCTGATAAAATATAAAACAGGATCTTGAGTATGATCCTGCAGCAGAATAAAGACATTAGGAAAACTTAGGAAATCGGAACAAAGAATGGATTTTAGCTACTGAACTTCCTGTGCTTTTCTCACAATAATTCCATAATTCTAAAACTGACTTAAAATGTAAAGGGTCATTTAAAAATTCTAAGAGCAGCTAGTCACAACAACCAGCCAAAGATGGGATTATAGATGGTCATGGCCTGCTTTGACTGAGACTATATTTGTAACAAATTCCCTTACTTGCTTTAAAAAAATAGTGTCAGACATCAAACGTGTTGATCATGAGCTACCAGAACAGGAGAATCTCCTGACAGATTTTTCTAAAGTAGCTTTAGTTTCCAGTTTCTCAAGTCTTGAGATATCTTCGATGAAGATCATAGAATAAATTCCAAACTAATACAAATATTCCAAGAGAAAATTACCCATCAAGCAGTAAGACCTTGAAATACATGTTTACAGAAAACTACAGTTAGCAAATACATTCTCTAGATTCAAATGAGTGATTTTGTTACAATAAAATTTATGTTTTATCCTGGAATTGAATTCTCACTTGATTATTTTTAGTAACCTCTATCCAAAAAATATGATGGTCATAAATTTCCCTAAAGCGTAATGCATTTAAATATTAACCCATTAATTATTGTTTATAGAATGATTAATTATAGATTAATGTATAAAATAACCATTTTACATAGATTATATTAAGTTTTTCTAATGAAAGAAAAAACAGTGAAACTCAAAAAACAATGAAACTCAAACAAATCAAGTTAGAGCATTATCTCCTACCCTACCTCTTGTATCAAATGCTAATAAAATTCCAAACAGATTAATAACTAAAATATACAAAGAAAATTATCAACATACTAAAAAAATTAAAGAATTTTATTTTTATACATTGATGGTGAGGAAAATGATTGGAAGGTATAAATCACAAAGTAGTGATAAATTTGAATACTTTATAAATATTTGATACTTCTGTATTACAAAAGTGGTCATAAATTAAGCAAAGTAAAAACAATATTTGGAAAACTATTTTGAAAATTTTGTAATGTACAACTGAATTCCAAAATTTCAAGTTGTTAAGAAAAAAGATAAAAATGAACAGAGATATGAACAAAATGCAGAAGTTTAATCATTAAAAGTTGTTTGATATTAGTTCTAAAACAATGAAAAAAATGTCAATTATACTACAGTAAGTTCCCCATCAATGTAAGTTCATTTTACTTTTTTAAAAGTAAAAATTTATTTGATAATATGTTGGTAATGTCTGTAAAAACAATAAATTTCATCCATTGTACTTTTATGGCACAGAATTAATTTTTGTGTATATATGTTTGATTTAGAAATTCAACCTAAAGTCTTGTCCCAGTAATATACTCATAATTACATGCAAAGAGAAGTTAAAGGACATTTTCACAAAACTGTTCAAAACAGAGAAGATTTAAATTAACATCAAAGTTTATTTACATGAAACTGGGTATGTTGAGTCCATATTGCCAGATTTCAGTGGAAAGATAAACAATGGTTTTTAATGGGTGACAGTATGTATATAGAAAGCTACTACTGTGTAAAATACAAAAATGCATACACAGACTGAGCCCTTCACCACACGTGGACTTGAATGTACCTTAAAAGCACAGATTTTCTTTTCTGTATAGGTTGTATTTTACAGGTGCAAATATTACCTGTCTTGATGTCAAGAAAAATCTGATAGGTCAGTAGGATTAGCGCATGAATGAGCTATGCTACACAGCACATCAGTCAAGAGGCCAGGGTAAACAAACAACTGTATAATTTTAAAAGTCTAAAACAATGAAGATTTATTTCTTTCTCATGCCACACATCATACACTGTAACCCTTTACCTCTAATCACAATCCATCCATCATGCTGCTTTTTCCTCCATTTCTTTTCCAAACTTCTTAAAAATATAGTGAAGGGTAAGGCTGGTGGCATTTATATCTTAACAATCACTGTGGCTCCTGTGTCACTTTCTCAGACATGAGATTCAGTTTATTGACCACAGTAGGTCAGCTGTGGGCATTGCTTCACAATATATTTGGCTTAGTGACTCAAGACAAAGAGACATCACTATCTGAACCATCACTGGGCACATGGGCCAGAGGCAGGGAACACAAGTCACACACAGAGATTTGGGGATATGTGTCATATGCATTGCTCCTACTCCCAGTCTGCCATCTAGACCAAATTGCACAGCCATGCCTGCCTTGCAAATGATGCCTGAGAGTAGTCTGTTCCTTTACCAGAAAATGGAAAACTACAATATCAGTGAACACACCCATAAGTGTAAACTCAGTATCCATAGTCCTATCTCTTCCTAATTTCTACAGAAACTTGGTGTTATTACAAATCTTTCTAAAGCATTCACTTTTCCCTTTGTACTGATTCCAATTACTTAATTTAAAACAAAAATTCTCTTCCTTTCTAAAGTACAACTTAAAACCCTCTCTTTCTCTTTTAGCCCTTATTGATATATAATTGCATTTCTTTCCTCTATTTCTCCAATCTTCTTAAAAATGTAATCAACCCTCTGTCATGACTGTCTCAGCTTCTATTCACTTCTTAATCATGGCATGGTTTCTATCACTTCTGATTTATAAAATGCTGCCCTCAAGCATATCAGTGCCTTTCTAGTTATAAGCTCCAAAGCATATTTTTGATATTTTCTTACCAAAATATTGGAAAGATAGAATTCAAATAATGGCAGAAGCTGATCTCTTCTCAGAAATCACTTTTAATTTGAATGCTGTCTTCCACTTGACTCAGCTACTCTGCTTCTAGGTATCTTCCTGAAAAAGTTGAAGATGTCTTGTTACAGTGGTCCATGCACACCCATGTTTATAGCAGAAGGTTCATAATAGCCAAATCTCGTAGGAAGCCCATATGACCACCAACAGATGAATGCATACAGAAAATGTGGTATTTACTCACAATGGAGTAGTATTCTGTCATAAAGATAAACTTGAGTCATTTGTCAGAAAATGGATGTACCTTGAGTCTATGAGGTTCCGTGAAATAAGTTGGACACTCAAGTTTAATGGTCACATGATGTGAGAAACCCAGAATGTAAATAAACAGCAACATAAAAGATAGCTAATAAGAAGTACAGAGACCAATCTTTCTCAAATGGGGAAGGCATAGAGACGTGGAGGAAGGGGAAAAGGGGTAGAGGGAGGGGATTAAAAAGGGGATGTGGATGTGTTATGTGCATATACTAACTTACAAGGAAAGTAAACATGCTGAAAATATATCCTAATACAAAAATGCTAGGTAGTATTTAAAAATTTTAAGATTACCCAACTTTCCCACAGAGCACAGAGTGCTGTCATCTAGAAAACTTGGAGTGAGCCTTACAGAGTCCTAAGCATTAGGAAGAATTCAGAATTTTCCTCTCCATTCTGTCCAATTTACCTTGAGTGAACATTTCTTCATCCTCTGGATAAGAACACAGAAAGATAAGATAAAGTATTAGTCTTAAGGACTTTTTAAAAAATTCCACCCTGAATTTAGCCTAACTATTCAAATAAAGGAATCTTTTAAGGTCCTTCTAAGTATAAACAAATATGCCTAAGTTAAAGCCTACTCTGCAGTGTAAAGTCAATAATCAACTTGGAAATAAAATATTTTATTTGAATTTGAGATAACCTATTCTTGCTTTTCAGACATTTTTCCAAAACTCCAAGTGGTTGTTGTAACAGAGTGAATGCAATCTTCTCAGAGTCCCTGGTCCTGACCAAGTTCCTCTCACAAAAAGACAAAGAACTTTGTGCAGTACCAGATCACAATGAACCCTGTCTTTGTAATTCTCTACTGCTTGAATGCCCATTCTCTGTTTTTATAGCTAGTGCTGAAGTGTAATTTTTTATAATTTTGTATGCCCATCCTATGATGTTTCTGTGTGGTTCTTTATCTGGCCTTTAAATACTGGTTTTGAGAGGAAATTTTATTTTCACTATAGTCATCTGCACGTGGGAAATCTCTCACTAACATAATAGCAACTGGAATGTACATGCTCGCTCTCCTCAGATGCATATTTGAGTGAGGCATGTAGTTCAGTGGTGCCATGCCCTCCTGGCAAGCATCAAGTCCAAGTTTGATTCCCAGTACTACAGAAAAAAAAAAGTGCGTATTTGCTACTCATTGATCATCTTTAAAGTATCTACAAAACTACTTCTCTGCTAGAGTATGCTACTGGTTTATCCTACAAACAACTTGAAGTCATATGCACATACTTCAATGAATATGTTTAGGTTGCCCAGGTCTATCATCAAATATCTTTAACTTAACTTCTAAACATTCATTGAAACCATCACTAATCTTCAATTCCTGCAGTCACGGCTATATGTCACTGCATGTCAGAACCTGTCACACTGAAATTTTAAAACATAAGTTCTACCTGTGTTGCTCAGATTGGCATCAAAGTAAATATCCTCCTGCCTTAGTCTTTCAGGTATCTGAGATTATAAGCATGCACCACCACACCCAGCTGTATCGGCCTCTTCACCACATCCTTGTTGCATTCTTGTGTTGGTCTTAGTCTCCAAAGTAGAGTGCTCCACTGTGCAGAGGTGACTGTATTCCTACCTCTTAAAGCAGATTCACTAACTTCCTGAATTACTCTCTATTAAAAAATTCTTATTTCATTATCACGAATTACTTTGTTAGTATTTTAACTTGCTTTCCATACCATCTTTCACACATCTTTACATTCCATTTTACACTACAAACACTGGACTAAAGTTTCTCTAGCAGGCATTTCTATTTCTACATCACCTTCTTTTGCTTTTGTCATCCTTGTCAGAATGTTTGCTTTAGTTTCACTGCATCCTACTTTTCTTATGTGCTTTTAAATTACACAAAGCATCTGTATTAGTCAGCTTTCCATCAGTTCAACAAAAGGCATGAGGTAAGTGACTTATCAAGAGAGGTTTGACTTGGCTCACAGTTTCTGAGGTTCCAGCGGCTTTGGACCTACGATGAGATGTACATCATGGCAGGAACTACTGGCAAAGCAAACCCACTGACCTCATGGCCAGGAAGCAAAAGAGAGACGAAAGAGACACCAGAGTCCCGTGAACCCCTTCAAGTACATAGTCTCCCGGATTAACAACCTTCTCCCATGATCCTCCTCTTCACGTTCCTAACAGTGTCACACTGGAGACTATGTCTTTAGAGAACATGCCAGATTCACTCTATGGAACTCTCTCTTTGTCCTTCAAGTGGTCATATTGTCTTGGGATTATATATCTATATTTCTGCAGTCTCGTGAGGTAGTACTAGTTAAACCAAAGATTTGCCTTCATTTATGTCCTTCTTTCCACACCTAACACAGCGCAGACACAAACATACAGTGAATTTCTGAAGAAGAGAGAGAATCATGAGAGACTGGAATGAAGGACACATCCAGGAAGACTACTGCCCACGAATGGGGGTGGACTGCTCAATCCAAATAGGAGCGCTAGTCTGGAACACCTGAATTTCATCAGATTCTCTTCAACAACACAATATACAGCACACCACACCACCTTCATACCTTCATTTGAAACAGCGTTTGAAAAGATATTGGGAAATTGTGACCGGGTCAATGATGCCATTTCTGAGAATTAAACTGATGTTGAGTGTTCCTTTTTTCAGAGCCATTCTGAAAAAGATGCCTAGAGAATTCTTGGCTAACAACAGAGCTAAGTACAATTAACTCCATTTTTCAAACACCGATTAGCTGGTGTGTGGATTTTCCAGACCTTTTGATTGTTCTGCTTTGGGCTATTTAATTGCTCATTAGAGAGTCGAAAGACGAAGGAGATGAGTCAGCCACATCTGTGACTTGTTAGTGCCTGTAATAAACATTTATTAGGAAAGAGGATGAAACCCTAGACTAAAGCATAAGTTTTGTGTTTTACACCAAATCCTTCTCATCTCAAATAACAGAAAATGGACCTTCCTCAGCCCACATTTCTGTAAGAACTCATTTTAGAAACTTTCCATATTGCTATCATACAGAATTTTTATTCTTATAAGCCTATATATTTAATGAACAATTTAATGAAGAATTTGAATTGTCTCTAAAAGAAGCAAATATATAAATTGTTGTATCACATTCTAATGACAAGCCTAAATATGTACCTTGTAGTCAAGGGGTATATCATTGAAACAATAGAAATTAACATCACAGTTTCAACAATTTAGTTTAATTTGCAGTGATAATTTTTCAAATGCTAACATGATACTATATTAACTAACATCATACTTCATGTAGACATGTGAATTGGTAATTAAAAATTTTCTCTTTTGTAATGCACAGTGGCTCATTCCTATCATCCCAGCACTTGGGCGGCAGAGGCAGGAGGATTGCTGTGAGTTAGAGACTAACTGGGGCTACATAGTGAGCTCAGGGCCAGCCAAAGTGAGATCGTGTCTCAAAAAACTAAAAAAAAATAAAATAAAATTATTTTCTCTCTTTACTATAAGGCTATGTATTTTTAACATGTTTTGGCAATTTTTATCTGGTCCTATTACTAGATTCTATACTATCTGGTATTGTCTTGTGTATACTTGGAAGCATTTATGACTTGTCTGTAGAGACAGTACTAAGGACTAAATTCTGTTGTACTTCTAAGGCCCAAGTGCACCAAGCATTTAAACAATCTTGTTGATGATCCAATTTAACAGAAGTAATTAATTCTGTTTAAATGACCTTTCAAAATTAATGCTTTGCAATATGGCATGTCTCAAAGGCCAACCCAAATTGCAAAGATTGTATCGGCATTTTGCACAACAACCCTTTCATAATTTTCCCTGGCTTCCCTTTCTACTTTCGTTGTCAGAAGTAGCTGTTCTGTCCTTCTCTTAAAAGCCAACTGTGCTTGTGTCAAAAGCATATCCTAGATTATTACTAGTTTTCTATGTCAGCAATTTCTGTCTCATTTTCTACTTCCTTGCCAAAGAAGCTAATGAAAGCACTTTTCTCTTGATACAAATAAGGAAATAAAATGTTTCTTTTCTTTTCTTCATTTATATAACTAATAAGAATAAACAGCATTCAGAAGGCAGAAGCAGGAGGATTGCTGAGTTCAAGGCTGAGTTCAGGACAAGCCTGAACTACAAAGCAAGACCCTATCTCAAAAAAAAAAAAAAAATGTTCATTTCTTTACAGGTGGTCAATTCGATTTTAGTAGTTTTTTGATTACTAGCTTTCTATAAATATGAATATAGAAATCTGAGTTGAGAGGGATACTATATATTCATTCTATTTAACTTTTTCTGTTTTTAAAAAGAAAACCTGAGGAGTAATATGCCCTTCCACAAATAGTACAAATGAATTCATAATGTACACAACAGGCTTCACTGTTTTTCAAATTAAAGTATTATCAGTTTGTGCCATTTTATTAAATATGCCTGAAGAGTAGACCCCTGTGCAACAACTCGTAGACTTTATAAAAAAAAAAAAAAAAAAGTGTGTCTGAGAGATCAGATGTTACTCAACAGTACAAGATAAATGCCTTGCTTTCTGTTTCATATTTCTTGAGAGGAGGGAGAAAAAAACTTTTGTGACTTCTACCCAAGAGCTTTTTCACATTCATACTTGCCAATCAAAAGGATGAAGGATTAAAAAGGTAAACGTGCAAGAAATCTCACTGTATGTACACTATCAAATTTCCAGGCTTAACAGAAAACTAGCAAAGTGGAAAGTTATGCCAAAGACTACAAATGTCTGTTTGAGGTATCTGTGATTATGAAGTTATGATTTTTTTTTTTTTTTTTAGGTTTTTTGAGACAGGGTCTCGCTTGGTGGTTCAGGCTGGCCCTGAGCTCAGCCTCAAA
>PVIR01035300.1:0-16590 GCA_004026965.1 Petromus typicus | reverse complement strand
GGGCCGGGGAGTTAGCTCAGTGGTTCTGGCGCCTGTCTTGCAAGCGCAAGGGCCTGGGTTTGATTCCCCGGTAACCACATAACAATACTGGGTGTGGAGACCCACACCCAGCAGCAACCAGTACCACATACCACAGTGCCGGGCGTGGTGGCTCACGCCTGTAATCCCAGCACTCGGGAGGCAGAGGCAGGAGGATTGTGATGTGAGTTTGAGGCTGGAGCTCAGGGCCAGCCTGAACCACAAAGTGAAACCCTGTCTCAAAAACCTAAAAAAAAAAAAAATTAGAGATGGAAGAAGAGGGGAGAAATGAGAGGGAAAGGGGATGAAAACAGGAATTAAGATGTGTTTTGAACAGGTGCCAACTCTCCACAAGGAGTGAAAACATGATGTACTGCAAACACATATGATAAAAAAGAAACTATCACAGTGATCTTCATTAGCACTGTGCTGATTTATGTAAGTAATGCTGAAAATCAAAAGCTTTATCATGTAAAAAATACTCTGATAATGAAAGTGAAAAAAATACTAAACTTCCTGAACCAAGTTCTCACTTTTCCTTGAAGACTCAAAGGACAAATAATAATTGCTAATTTGGGCTGGGTCCTTTTTCAGTGCAAATCCATATCTAAAATACTACATCCTTATGGGTTCATTTCATTGTCACTACAGTCTTATAGGATTATTCTTTCCATTTGATAAGAAGGAATCGGAGAAGAATTCGACAATGTCCCCTGAATCACACTGTGGGACAGCCTCAGGCAGTCTGCCTCCAGAGACCAGTTTTCCATTATGTTGTCTGTCTACATCTGATTTTCAGTATTTCATTATTTCCTCTGGATATAGTTCAATGCCAAGTTCATAGATTGCAAATTTTCCCACACTATCCTCTACATTTTCACTCTCTTAGTGCCTTTTTGTGAAGAAAAGTTTTTAATGTAATTCAACATATTAATCTTCTCATGTATCTAGTGTTCTTTTACCCTATTTAGAAATCTTTGCCCAAGTTCATCAAAATCTACCCCAAGTTCACCAAAATATTCTTCTCTATCATTTTCTACAAATTTCATTTCTAACCTTAAATTAAATTAGAAATGAACTTGTATTTGATAGGAGATAAAGATCAAGGCTCACTTTTTTCTCCCACATGGATCTCAGACCCACCTAGCTCTATTGATTTAAAAAAGTTACTTCGTGCTCTCCAGTGCCAACTTTACAATAAACCAAGTGCTCATACGAGAATGCAAATTCAGCTGTGCATGGTGGCACATGTCTTTAATTTTAAGTTCTCAGGAGAATGGAAGAATTCCATTCTTCCATGGAAGAATTCCATGAGAGAGAATTCCATTCTCTCTGGAGAATGGAAAGTTGGTGGCCAGCCTGGGCCTCTTAGCATCATGCCACCTTTGACCTCACAGTCCTCCTGTCCCAGCCTCCCAAAGTGCTAGGATCACAGGACTGCACCATCACAAACACTTTTACAGGATCTGTTAAGGATGGAGGAGACCTTTGAACTTGCTCTTGCCAAAGTAAACATAACCTCCAACTTGTGTAACCTGTTAGCCTCTTCACGGTTTTACTCTTGCTGTTTGGTCTTTCTGCAGTAATTAGCCACTGGTCACCCTTGATCTCTAAGCAGGGTCTCTATCCTCTCCCTCTGGCCACTTACTCTCCCACGTTTTTCCCTGCCTGTTCCCCAAGTGTTGGAGTTCTCATGATTACCTACTTGGCATTGGTTTCTGTCATCTAAGCACAAGCACTCCATTGAACAATCCTACTCTCTCCCCTGGTTTCATGCCAGCAATGTGCTGATACTTCCAAACTTGGCATCACGGCCCAGGTGGCTCACCTGAGCTCAGATCACACGTCTGCTGCCTGTTGCCCGTTCTCTCGCTCCTCAAACTGAACCTATGCAAAATGGAGCTGTCTTTCCTGCTGCCTCCTCCCAAACCCCAACACAGTTCCTTTCTCCTCCTGGGCCATCACCTTAGTTCCAAGTGGGACTTTCACCCTGATACTGAGCATGTGGTCTGGGAGGCATTGCTACCTCTTCCCACTATCTCGGGCTTCAATTGACTATCACTGAGTCTATCTTGCAACTCCCACGTTTCATAGCTTCAGCCACACATGAGATAAAAACTACAGTGACTCTTCATGTTTTTAAAAATGTATTGCAATAAAATTTTTAGGAAAATTGATGCACTCTCATGTCATTAAGCCCACCATTCCAACACTTATCCCCCCTGTTCTTGCCTCTTTCTGAAACAGTTCTGGAAAGATCTGGTCCATAAGTATCTTTAGTTGTGCTATGTGGCTGCCTCTATGTCCTGAATCAGTTACAAAGATTTACTTTTCCCATTCATTTTGACTCAGATTACGTTCATTTTGACTTCAAGAAAGAGCCAGAAGCTGGACAGTGCCAGATCCAGGGAATAAGACTGATGGAGACACACCATGATGCCTTTACAAGCTTGGCTATCCGGGGGATGGTGCTCAAGAGCAGCATTCACCAGAGTTTTGATCACACCTATAAAGAGACTCACAAAAGAGGATTTCCAGGACTGCTTCACAGAGTGGCAAGAACAATGGATCCATGTCTCGGAGCGACAAGGAGTATTTTAAAGAAGAGAATAGCAATGCATCTTTTACTGTGATAATTTTAAAAGTTAAACATTTACTGTGTATGTATCACATGTTCTAATTCAAGTCATTGTCGATTTGACCTGATACCTGTGCAGCGCCATCTTCCCCTCACCGTCTACACTGCAGCCACATGGACCTGCTTTCAGTTCCTTCAAAGTGCAGCCACATGCTTTTACCTTTTCTCAGCCTTGTATCCACCTCCTCTCTTTGTCCATTTTGGTTCTGCTCATTGATCAGGTCACAGCTTCAGGGTAAATCCTCTGGGAGACCTTTCGCCACTCGTCACCAAGGGGAGAGTCTGCACTCTGTGCTTGGGAAGCACCTGTTCCCCCCATGGTCCTTCTCATCTCACATCACTGGTGTCACTCACGTCACCCACCCTGCCTGTATGGGTTAGAGCTCAGCAGAAGAATGGACTCCGTATACTATATGTGTGTAGTTAGGGGAAGGGGTTTCCTACGTAGACTCAAAACATCAGAGGTGAAGGGTCCCAATGACCATCTGCAGAATCACAAGTAGAAGAATTCAAATGACCATCTGTGTGCCAGTGACCCAGAGAACTCAGTAGCGTTTCAAGGTCAGGGGCCTGGAAGCTCACTGCAGAATTACTGGTGAGTCTGTGTCACAAACTCAGAGTCTGCAATGAAAAGCTGAAAGAATCTGAGCCGGAAACCTGGAAGAAATGGAATCCAATATCCAAAGACAATAGTTACGGAGGGAAAAAGGGGGAGTGACATCTTTCTTCTCTTCCTTTTTATTCCATCCAGATACAAGTCTATTGGTTGGTGACATCACATCTGGAGTTGGTCCTACTGTCTCACTTCATGCCTGTGTATCAGTCATCCACAGACAATCAGAGCTTTACTAATCTTCTAGGTGCTGCATACTCAAGTCAAACTGACACATCATAAACGACCATAACACCACACCATGTGATAAGGCCAAGACTGAATCTCTTATATATACACATATAATTTTATTTATTTATTTTTTAATTTTAGGTTTTTTGAGACAGCGTCTCGCTTTGTAGTTCAGGCTGGCCCTGAGCTCAACCTCAAACTCACATCACAGCAATCCTCCTGCCTCTGCCTCCCAAGTGCTGGGATTATAGGCATGAGCCACCACGCCCGGCACTGTCATAGAGGGTATTGATTGTTGCTGGTTGAGTCTCTATGCCCAGTATTGTATGTGGTTACCAGGGATCAAACTGGGCCCTTGCCCTTACAAGGCAGGCACTGGAACCACTGAGCTAAATACCCGGCCCTCATAGTAGATTCTTAATATTTACCTATTTTCATCTCACTCAAAAAGATAAATTTGTCACTGATCTTTGCATGTGAGAATTCTTCTAAATTGAGTACATCTTATAGAACTTCTATATCAAAACATAAATTTGAAGTTTCACATTTATTATTTTGGAACATTAAGTTAAAATAAGTAAGTAGCAATGAATATATCCAACATTCATACCATGCAGTGCAATTACATTGATTTAAACAACAGTAACAAAAGCTAAGATTACAACACCCCACTTAAAAGAAAAAAAAAATGTCAAAGGGATAGCAACATAAGCCCACCAGCCATAGGTCATTTTAGGGATTAACTTTCTAAAAATGTTTAGAATGTTTCTCTCCAGCTTTATATATAGCTAAGAAGATCTAATGCACTAAAACATAGATGAAATTCAAATTATAAAAATGAAATATTGTTTCCAAATGGAGTAGGAAAAAATACAAAATTTGATGTAATCCTTCAGGTTTTTTTTCATTTCAAAATGTACTCTGCTGATGGTAAGATTAAAAACTTAATCTTCATGTCTAAAAAGTAAAAAATGGCCAGGGACTTAGCTCAGGGATTCTGGCAACTGTTTTACAACTTCAAAGTCCCAAATTTGATCTCCAATACCAAAAATAATTCAAATTCAAATTTTAAAAATCACAAAATAACTGCATTTATCAATCACTAAATAAGGCACATGTGATTTCCAGACAACATAATTTTCCAGAAATAGTAATATCTTCTACTTACTCTGGAGACATTTCTATTTTCTTATCATTGTTCTGTTGGAGACCAAAACAATTGTTCTTCTACCAGCTCTTGAATTTGTCCCGAATTCCAATATTCTACTAGCTTTGGTAGAGTTCAGAATATTTTCCCCCAACTTTATGCTGAACAGAAAGGACTAATATCCCAATGGAATATTAAAAATTTTAAAATATTTATTAAAAAACAAACATGAGTTAGATAATTGTATTTACTGATGTTGATTTTCTATTGACAATCAGTTGGACCTAGTGAGGTCCATCGTTTATTTCAGAGAAATAAAGTACACGTTGAGGGAGGCACTGTATTTGGCCCTTATATTCACAAGGAAAAGACTAATTACAATTATTTACTCTTGCTAATCTAATCCCTCCTTAATTTATTTTGAAATTTGTTTAGTTTTTCAAAATAGAAAAAAAAACTGTAAAATAGTCAATAGTGAAACTCCTCTGACATGGGCTTATGCAAACTTCTTCTTGGAACACAAGTTTAAATAAACATGATTTTAAAAAAACATGGACAACAACTCCTTCTGATCCTTGTATAAAATAGTGTAAATAGGTAAATTATGTAATATGCACTATTCATGACAAATACAAAGTTCAATTTACTGCTTTAATGTTAACAGAAATTTTTGGACTTCTTGCCTTCTTTTTTCTGAGATTTCTGGAAGGTCTATCACATGGGATTAAAAGTATAGATACCAGGGTTCAGCAGGCCAGGATCAAATTTCTGCGGTAAGAGCTATAGTTATATCTCTAAGCCCCCAAATTTAAGATTAGATTTCACAGCGTATGACAGCAAGCCCAAATCAACAGTGACTGAAATGTGATGGACTTATACTTCTACATTAAAGAAGCAAAGAAGTTGATATCTAGGCCTATGGCATATCTATGTAGCTATTCTGGACCCTCTGTTTTATTTGTATGTCTGTCCCCCAAAGTCTCATGTGGTTACAGATGGGGCTTTCTGGAGTTGTCTTGATCTAGGGTGTGTGATGCTGAGATTAAGAGTGTGTGAGGCTAGGGATTTAGCTCAGTGGTTCCATCACCTGCCTTGCAAGTGCAAGGACCTGAGTTGATCACAGGTAACCACATACAAAAATGCCAAGTGTGGAGACTCATGCCCACCAGCAATCAGTAAAACATATCACAGTGCCGGGTATGGTGGCTCACAACTGTAATCCAGCACTTGGGAGGCAGAGGCAGGAGGATTGCTGTGAGTTCAAGGCTGAGCTCAGGGCCAGCCTAAACTACTAAGGGAGACTCTATCTAAAAAAATAAAATAAATAAAATTAAAATAAAAAAAGAAAGAAAAGAAAAAGTATGTGATTACTAGATTAGTCCACTGATTGCTTTAGCATAGTTCTGTGTATATGGATAGACCTATCTTAGGTGTGGGTGGCACCACCTAAAAGGCAGGTGTCTAGAGTAGATAAAAGGAAAAGCAGGCAGTCGCTGCTGCTGTTTGCTGCTTTTCTGTCTCCTGCCTACTTTCCATGAACTATTTTTCCTCTGTGATGCTCCTCTGCCATGCTACCCTGTCTTCGAGACAGCTGACAATGATTGAAACCCCTACAAACTGTGGACTGAAATAAATCTTTCTTTTAACTTTTGGTGGTGTGTAGTTTTGTCTTTCCAATGTAAAAAGTTTCTAAGACACCCTCTTTTTACTGTTTGCTCCACCGTGCCTTTAGTGTGGCTTTCAGAGCCATCTTTGACCCTGTCCAGAAAGCAGAATGATAGAAAAGCTTAGAACGCTTTTTTCTTATTCTTTCCTATTAGAAAATTGCTAGGTACTAAATACCTACTTTTTCTTTCATTTACTCTTTCAGTCATGTGTTAAATAAAACTTGTCAAAGGACGTTGATTTAGATTAGTCTCTTGCACTAGGGCCCAACAGACTAAATCAATCTTAAAACCCATCTTTAGGATGGCTTCAGTCATCCTGAAGTTTTACATCACCATACCAAGGTTGGCTTGATTCTTTGATCGTATAAGAAATCAAGAAGGAGAAAGATAGTATCCAGATCTTCAAACAGGTCAGCGTATAAGTCCCCACTGCTTTAAACTTTACAAAATAACTTTGAAGTAGCCAATGTACTTTTTGTTTTCTATTTCTGTTTTCTTCAGCACTTTGATGTCTAGAAGACCAATATCTTCTGCTCAGCCCACTGGAACATGCATTTTATTTTATGAAATGAGGTATTTCTCAATTCTAGAACTGCAAATAAAAGTCCATTAAGCAATTTAAGCAATCTGATGGGATTCTGTTTTTGTGTCACATTTACTGAATATTTATTGAGCACATATACTATGCTGGTAGTTGTAGCAGGCACTGAAAATATAATCATCAGTGAGACAGGCAGAGACCTTGCTGTCCTCATGGTCCATAGAATATTAGAAAAGCCATAGAACTTAACTAGCCTGACAAGTAAGCCCTAAAAAAAAAAACCATATAAGATACCAGAAATCATGAATGAAGAGGACATGGTCCAGGTAGAAGCATCAAGAAGTAATTTTGCAGTGTGTATGGAAGTATATGGCAATAATCCCTGCACTTTGGGAAGCTGAGGCAGGAGAACTGCAAATTCAAGCCCAACTTGGACAACTTAGTAATTTAGTGTGACCCTGTACAAAAATAAAAAATAAAACAGGCAAGAGGCACAACTCAGTGCAAAGGTCCTACTTTAAGTCTCTAGCACTGCAGGAAGGGAGGGAGGAAGGGAGAGAGAGAGGCAAGAAAAGAAAGAGAGAAAAATGAAACAGAACAACAAAAAAATATGAGCTGAGAAATTAAATTTGAGCTGAGACCCGAGAAATGGATTGCAATATCTGAGGACAAAATTTACTTGTTGCCTAGACAACATATCCAGCCTTCCTTTCTTTGTTCATTTTAGAATCCAGATTTTGTTCAGAATAGCAGTCCTCCTTGGAGACAAGGAAGGCCACTGACATGTAAGCACACGTTGCTGTGTGGAGCTTCCACAAGCATTCTCTGTAAAGAGACTGGGCTAGGAAGGTGTACCTTGCCTTTCCCCCTCCTCCTGGACGGAAGGCAGACACGATAGCTGCCGCTGCAGCAGCCGTACAACTGTGAGGACAGAAACTTCGTGTTAACTTCTGGGAAAGGCAGACTCATTCACATGGTTTTTCCACCCCCTGCTTGGATTTGGAAGAATGAGCCTGGAACATTTCCTTACCAAGAGATAAAATCTGGCACAGCCTGGGCCAGGCCCCTACATCATGGGGTCATACTGTGTCCTGGTGCAGCTCAAAGTGCTCTTTTGTCCTGTGTGAGCTCGTGCATCAGTGCCCCTTAGGCCCACCTCAGCTCCCAGTCCTTAGTCTCCTTGGGAGGTAAAGAGTGTGGGGAACAAGGTCCTCGTGTCACAGCATGATGGTAGAGCACAGAAGCCAGCTACCCTGTGTTGCTCCCTTCTGGCCATGGGGACTCACACCAAGGCCAAAGTGGGTCTCGCTGTCTCATCTCTGTGTGCAGGGAGCAACTGCGGCCCAAGGCAGACAATCGCTCCTCCAAGTTGACTCAGGAATCCTAGCAACTAGGGGTGTGGCTGGAGACTCTGGAACATCTGGCCCGGCCGTGGGACCCTCTTTGTCTCTGCAAAGGAAAGCATCCAGGTGTGGATGCTGAGCACCATGAGTTACCCTTGTAAGTGCCTCGCTAGAGATGGTATCTTGCCTCTGCATGGTTACTCTCTGTCCTAGAATGTAGACTGAATCTTTTTTTAATCAAGCTTTCTTTCTTTCTGTTTTCAGTACTAGGATTAAATTTGTGGCCTTTTCACACACACACACACACACACACACACACACACACACACACACACACACACACATACACACACACTCACACACAAAATGCCAGGACAGATATGGACAAAAGTCAGAAAAGTCTCATGCATCTGTCTGGTAATTGGACATTGAACATCAAAATGTCTCAGGCCAGCGACACATTTAAAAATGAGATCACTTTGGCACTAGTCCTTTTTGCAGCGGGGCTTGGGAGCCATTCAGCAAGCCATGGCCCAGATATTGCCTCTGGGAACTTCGAAGGCTGCTAGCCCATTAGAACTGCAGGTGTCCACACCCCCAGCATGCTGAGTAGAGGCTGTGGCTGCTGGGAAACACCTCTGATGAGGATAACCACCCTCTCACTTCTAGAACGGAGAGGCCCAGGTGTGCCCTTCCTGGCCACTCCTTGCCTGCCTCTGGGCCTGGTAGAGACTAAGCATCTTATAGCTACAGTGCCATGTAAGATGCTGTGATCTGAACTGCCCATTCTGACTCTGGTGTTTATGGATCCTACCAGTTACCCTGGAAAGATTCAAAATAGCCTGATCATCAGGCAGATATAGCATATTCAGGATCGGCCTGACCAGGACCCCAAGGATTAGTAGGCTCCCTATTCCGCTTGCTAGAAAGGAGCAAGAAGCCTAGAGAAGATGTTTCACTCCTCTGGGGGCTACTGAGGTTTAAGATTCAAAGATGAACCTGCCAAAGGTTTGACAGGTTTTACCGATGGTTCTACAAAACAAAATATAGATAAAAGCCACCATCTGCCCAAAAGATAGCCTGTCTTCTGATTGAGACTGGATATTAACATTAAATATGGGGTCCGCTTCAGATGTGAGAATGGGCAGAGGTCTGAGGGGTGATCCTGGGAGACGCCACGACACAGCTGTGCTACCATCTCAGGATTCCTGCCAACAAATCGGATCACCCGAGAGGAAAACTGAGTCTGAATAACTGAGAACAGGATGTGCCCAGATCTGACTGATCAGCTGCGCTGAACCCAAGACATTTCAGCCAGAAGCGCCAGTGGTGTCTCACTGGCACTGTTCTCCCCGGGCAGCATGATGGCAGGTGCCTTCCTTGAGGGTCTTCATACACACCCTGTCATCTCTGCTGACGAGTCACAGAATGACAGGACGTCTAGCTCACACAGCGTTGGGACAGGGGCCACTTACTGCTGCCCTCTGCCCAGGAAAGCATGGTGCAGCAACATGGGAGGAAATACTGATCTCGATGGAGCTCGGGTCAACTAGGCAGAGGCTTGATGAGATTGCACCTGGGAACTCAGAATATCAACCATTTTTTCTTTTTTTCCATGAAATGGGAAATAGGAACTATGAAGATGCTATGTGAATATACTCAGTCTCCTTAGCAACTAACTACACTTCACACTCACTAGATTGGAAAAAAAAAATCCAGCAAAATCAAAGGATAGCATACATTATTATTTCTCTGCCAAAAAGGAAAATTAAGTACTTGTATCCTATCTCTCAAATATTCTACTCCTATTTTTCCTTCTATAAGTATTTTTAACTTATAAATCAGCATTACAGTTTGTATTAGAAACCGGAAGTCAGGCTTGTGGCTCATGCCTGTAATCCCAGCCCTTGGGAGGCAAAAGCGGGAGAGGCCACATGAGTTCAATACTAGCCTGGGCTACATAGTGAGTTCAGGGCCAGCCTGAACTACGAAGTGAAATCCTGTCTCAAAACACAAATGGCCAGGGATTTAGCTCAGTGGTTCCAGTGCCTGTCTTGCAAGCGCAAGGGCCCAGGTTTAATCCCTGGAAACCACATACAACAATGCTGGGCAGGGAGACTCACGCCCACCAGCAATCATTACCACATAGCACAGTGCCAGGCATGATGGCTCATGCCTGGGATCCCAGCACTCGGGAGGCAGAGGCAAGAGGATTGCTCGTCTTTGAGGCTGAGCTTAGGGCCAGCCTGAACTACAAAGTGAGATCCTGTCTCAAAAACAAACAACAAACTAGAAGTGGCAGAAGAGTAGATCAGTAACTGTGACAGAGTCACACAATGTTAGTGTCACCATCACTTAGGTCTCACAATGGGACATTATCAGTGAAAACTATACATACACTGAGTAACAAGGATGAATCACTCATAAATATAATATTAAGAAAAGAAAACTACAGGCAGTATGCACATCCTTTAATAAAACTCAAGAACCAGATGAGAAAGCACATCAGTGACTTCAATGGAATTAGAAGTTTCTAGTCTGGTGTTGTTGGGAGTTCCCAGGTTTCTGATTTATTAGTATGCTTTATAAGTAGCAGATACATTGTAATTATTCTTCTGATGTACAAAATGATGCATTTAAAAACAGTTTATAACCATACTAAAACCTATCTGTCCCTCTGATCATTTTCAGCTGCCTTTCCCTTCGCATGACCTCAGCAGGAAGTCTCTCCAGCCTGATGCCTTCTGAGCACCACTTACAGCTGTTCAGAGACTGTCTCACCTGGGGAGCCCCATCTTCTGAGGGAGCAATCCTGAAACTCATTTCTAGCAGGCACACAGCCCACGGGGCGGCTTTGTGGCTTCCCTGGAAGTGTTGCCTGAGCAGGGAGGCTCCTCAGTGTCAGGGGCCCTGACATCCGAAGGCGCAGCGGTCTCAAGATGGATTCACTGTTCAGAAGTGCTGGAATGTCCATGGCTGCAATGCAAACCTGAACGGGAGGGAGGATGATCTTCTCTTTAGATCACCCTGAAACAGTCCAAGCATTGTTCTCGGAAGTGCAGCTTCAGGGCTTTTCTCTGGCCCTGAAATCACCCTTCTAAGAAAGGCCTCTGCTGAGTCAGCCAGGACGGGCGACTGTCTCCCTCATGCAGCCATTTTCAGTGCCATTGATCTCCCTTTGACAGATCTCACCTCCCGACATTTTGTATATCATAAACCAGTATACAACAAAATAGGGAATTGTATACATCTATACACATATATGTAAACATACATACACATATGTAAATACATGTTTCCTGCCCTCAAGAAGCACCAAGTCTTATCAGGAAGACGATACTAGACACCACCCTCTTCCCTCCTTGCCTGTGTCTGCTAGAATGAGGACAAATACTTCCCATCCCAGGCTGGGACTTTAATAAAATCTCCTGACAGGTATCCTGGTGTGTGGTATGGTCCTTGAGCATGATTGTCCCTTCCCCCCAACAGCACAGGCCACCCAAAGAGACTGGAGAGCTTGTCACTCAATTTAGTGTTTTATAGCCGGACATGGTGTCTCACTCTTGTAATACCAACACTCAGTAGGCAGAGGCAGGAAGATTGCTGTGAGTCCAAGGTTCACCTGCTCTACATGGTAAGTTCAGGATTAGCCTGAACTACAAAGCCAGATCCTGTCTCAAAAAATTTTTTAAAAAACTTAGTGTTGTATGAGAAAAACAAAATGAGACTTGTTTATGTGGCTATTAATCAACTATTCTGCTGCTTAGAGCTGGAATCATTTCTCACTTACGTAGAGCAGAGTTACCAGGAGCAGCAGACGTTACCATAGAGATAAGCAGGCAGGGCGTCCTTTTGACAAATACATTGTCCTCTGTCCTTGTGTAACAGCAGTAACAGCTACACCATTTGTTCTCTATCATCCTCCACAAGGTTAGCTTTACCTTGCAAGACTGTCTCTCAGGTGGAGTTATTTTTTATTCTCCTTTGCCCATCATCATAACTTATAAAGGAAAAAAGAAACCTTTCAATGGCTGAGCTATTAACTACTAGAATCAAGGATTCCAAGAAAAGAGAAAAAATAAATATATACATATATATATATATATATATATATATATGTATATACATATATATATATATATTTATTTTTAACCTTTCTTTTATTTTTTCAGAACAAGGAACACGAGTGATATTTAAATAACATCAAAGTGTAGGCCAGGGGCTTGCTAATCCTGTTCTCTAATTAAAAGAATAATGTTTAACTTTTAGGGAAAAAAATGTGTTTATCCAAAGGATTATCAGAACTGACCTCGGAGACAAAGGTCTCCTGTAATTGCACGAATGTTCCTGACTAAAGAGAAAGGAAAACATCCCCCAGGACAAAGATGGAAATGCATGGCCCAGCTCCCTTCTGGAGCTCACCTACTCTCACTCCTTCCCTCCATATAAAGTCCTTTCATATGCTAAATCTATTTTTTTTTTAAATGGGGTCTCACTGTACAGTTCAGACTGGCCTTGAATTTACTAAGTAACCTAGGCTAAGCTCGAACTCATGCAATCCTCCTGCCTCTCCTGCTGGGACTCCCAGAGTGCGCCACTACACCCAGCTTGAGAATTCCTTGAAATGGCTGATGGTCTGGCCATTTTCCCAATCAGTAATGAAATCTGATTTCCTTCCCGCCAGCTCTCAAGTTCTGAGTATTGGCTTTCATGTGACAAGTAGCCAGACCAGACTCCGGTGCCCCACTATGGAGAGCGCTGGAAACTCCTGACACCAAGTATTAGTAAACTTCTTCCTCCTTTGGTTTAGGTAATACTGCACTGTTGCTACAAAGCTGACATGGGTGAACAAGTGCCTAATTCCAGAAGTACACAGACACTGGGGACATCAGGTCAGACAGCTCTCCACACACCTATGTGCACTGAAGAGCAAAGCTGGCTTTGTGGATACGGGATCTGCACAGTCCCACAGCACCCCGTGCTGTGAAGTTGTCCCATGTTTAACTTAAAACTCTTCTTCGTCACAGCCTTGAAATTCTTATTTTTGATCGAGGGCCTCACATTTTGTTCAGTTCTGGGCTCAGCCAATCATGTAGCTGGATCTGGTAAGAGCTCTGCACATACTGATCTGTGTTTTTACTTTCTGTAGTTTCAGTTCCTTGAGATCTGAAAATAGTAAATGGAAAATTCCAGAAACAGGTAATCCTTAAATTTTAAATACCTTTTAATTTGCAGTTATTCTATATCTTACTTATTGTTGCTAATCTCTTGCTCTGCCTGAGTTAGATATCCACTCGGCCTCTTGAAATGTATCCCTTACTCCCCAGTGGGTAGAAGGATTACTCCAGACAAAATCAGAAACATGGTACTGATTAACCCAGCTTCCCCTGCATCCACATCAGATACTTGGTGAAATATAATGTGACTTTCCCTCCCCAGGCACCTGTATGGGCCCCTCCAGTCAAGACCAGAACGCCTTGTGCCCCCGACTCTGCCCTGTGGGGTGTCCAGGGTGAAAGGAGCAGCTCCAGGTCTTGACGGCAGCTTGTTTAATAATCTTTCAGTCTGTAGTATAGCACGGGGATGTATTGCATATCTAAACTCTATGCTTCATGAGAATCTGTCCAGTTGGGAAAGTGAAAAATAAAACCAAGTGAGAATAAGCAAAATAGCAAGTCTGAAATAGATTACCAGCTTGAAACCAAAGTGGGGGAGTGAAAAACACACTTTGAAGAAAACTGTGTAACATTAGCTGTATATGGTGGTTATATTACAAGTTTAACTGCCATAAAAATAGTCAAAATAGAGCCAAGTGTGGTGGCGCACATTCATAATCCCAGTACTCAGGAGACTGAGGCAGAAGGATTGCCATGACTTCGAGGCCAGCCTGAATTACACAGTAAAACTCTATCTCAAAAATAATAATAATAATAATAAAATAGTAACCCCCGAAAGCTAAGTGTCTGCTTCTTTCCTAAGTCGCAGTCATGTTGTTAACAGTCCAGAAATGATCCCCCAGTTCCATGATGACAAAACCTTCCTTTGTCTGGAGCTTTTCAGTGTGGGGGCTCCAGTGTCCACCAGTCTGTCCACATGCAGGGAGAGAAAGAGCAGAGGGGGAGGAAGGCTCGTGTTTCTACTGTGCGTAAATCACAATGCTTCTTCAGGAACTCTGGGTTTCTTTCAGCAGCCTCGGTGTTACTTTGCATTTCCTCTGCTGAGTTTTTCCTTGCGCTCGGACATCTGAGTGTTGGATGGTCCTAGCGCCCGATCCTGCCCACCCTCGATTGCCCCTCCTTCTATCTACACTGTTTCTTTTGCTAAACCAAACTGTCTTCATGGAAATGACTCTCACATGTACAGCTCCAGCCCAAAACTTTCTTTGAAGCTCAGATTCATATGTCAAAATACGTCCTCACATCTCCACTTGGCTGCTGGTTCCCTGCCCTCTCCCTGCAGACCCACCCTTGCACGGCTTTTCTCTCTAGTTCCTTTCACACCGATGGCGATTCTCCCTTAGTGTCACTCAGGGTTGAATCCAGTGTTGTGTCCAGCTGCAGTGTCCATCTCTGGGAAGTTCAAGAGGCCATACCTTATAAACACATCCACTACTTGACGATGCTAACTCACGTCTGAGTCATTGTTGACTTCCCACCAGATCAATGTTTTTGGTGTTGTGTTTTACTTTCTCTGCTTGCCGAGCAGGCACAGGCACCACTGAGCTACACACCCAGCCCTCATCTAGATAACTGCAGCATCCTAATTGTCCTTTTGTTTCCATCCTTCCTCTGTAGAATATTCTCAATTTAGAGGCCAGAGCAATACTTCCTGAGCCAGATCCGGGTTCAAAATCCTGCAGTGGTTCTTACTGTGCCCAGAAGGACAGCAGCATCCTTACATGGGCAGCCTTACCTGCCTGTATCCACCTGCTATTCTGCCCCCTGCCGTCCTCTCCTTGCTGCCACTCCAGCGACACAGTCCTCCCAGTTCCTCAAATACACCTGCAGCTGCTGCTGCAGGCCTCGGAGCCTCACTGGTCTCGGGAGCAATTTCTCCAAGCAACTTTGGGGCCTCCGGTGCTGACCCCTCCACGTCTCCGCTCAAAAGTCGTTCTCAGTGAGGTCTGTCTGACCACACTGATGAGCACTGCACCCCACCGCTCCCCACTCCAAGCCTCTCACCCACTGTGCTCTCTTTTTAGGGCCCATATCACCTCACAACACTTATGCAACTTGCTTAAGGATTCTGTGTGTTATGTGTCTCCCTCTCCCGGA
Source organism: Petromus typicus (assembly GCA_004026965.1). Lineage (NCBI taxonomy): Eukaryota > Metazoa > Chordata > Mammalia > Rodentia > Petromuridae > Petromus > Petromus typicus. The sequence continues at coordinate 1,118 of PVIR01035300.1, read as the reverse complement.
ACACAAGCTCTGAGAACATGAGCTGATGAATGGAAAGTTGCCCGTGCACAGCCCCATTCTCTCCCATTAGCTGGAAGGTAGTCACTATAGTGTGTGTGTGTGTGTGTGTGTGTGTGTGTGTGTGTGTGTGTGTGTGTGTGCATGCGTGCGTGTGTGTGTGAAAACACAGTGTCTCGGTGGGTAGCGAGGTGCCCTGCTAACTCCCCCACTGCCCTAAGACATGGCCTATACTGTTGGCACAACTCACAGACTCAACTCACTCCTACTCTCTTCAGCAAGTATAAGTGACTAACGTTATCCAGTTATGATTTGCAACTGTTACAAAATAAAAGGAAGTTTACAGAAAAGTCAAAATATGATGCCATGGGCCGGGGATTTAGCTCAGTGGTTCCGGTGCCTGCCTTGAAAACAGAAGTGCTAGGGTTCGATCCCTGGTAACCACATACCATAGTGCTGGGTGTGATAGCACACCCCTGTAATTCCAGCACTTGAGGGGCAAAGACAGGAAGATGGCTGTGAGTTCCAGGCCAGCCTGAACTACAAAAAGCCAGACCTTGTCTCAGAAAAAATTATGCCATGGTTAAGATCTGTAGCAACTCTCATTAGCCTGTCCAAGGTTACTATGAAATGCTAACTGACTGGTATTCAACTGGTACCAGGTGATAAGATTAAGCCTGCCCCCCCCTTTCTCTCTCTCTCTCTCTTGCAATACTAGGGATTGAACTCCAGACCTTGTGCTTACGAGGTAGGCATAGGCACAGTACCACTTACAGTAAATCCCCAGCCCAAGATTAGATCTCCTGACCACTTCCTGCTCTGCCCCCTCCCCCAGGTTCTCCTGTTCTCCAGGTTCTGCCCTTTTCCCCTGTTCTTCCTTGCTATAGCTCCTTCGGGGAAACCTCTCCTACTGGCTGTTGAATGCACCCTGTGAAAGGCTGCATCTTCACTGCCTAAAGCCCTCGCTGGGCTTTTTCTCCTTCTGCTTTTCCTTCAGACTCAGCACACACAGCTCCACCTCTCCTTCAGCCCCCAATTATGGATCCTCCCAGCTTCTCTCTTCCTAAGCCAGAACCGTGAAGTGACATTCATAAGGGCTGATTCTGCTTTTTAAATTCTCA
>PVIR01035299.1:0-16571 GCA_004026965.1 Petromus typicus | reverse complement strand
TACAGTAGCTACTGTAAAAACATATTTGTGGATCCATGGATCTGAAGAGAATATGCAGAAAAAAACTCCCAGTGAAAACAGTTATCTGATCTTTGACAAAGTCGCTAAAACACACTCTGGAGGAAAGATAGCCTCTATTATAAATGGTGCTGGGGAAACTGACTATCCACGTCCACAAGGTTGAATCTAGACCCACATATCTCATCACGTACTAAACTGAAGTGAAATTGGATTAAAGTTATAAATACTAAAATAGAAACACTTAATTTAATGAGAGATAAAACTAGATTTTAAAAAATCTTGATGACAGAGTCCAAGGCAAAGACTCTGAACAGAATCCCAAAGGCAATAAGAAATAATACTGAGAATCAACAAATGGTAAAGAGCTGCCGCACAGCAAAGTAAAAGGACAACTGACAGAATGGGAAAAATCTTTGCCAGCTTTTCCTCAGACAGAGGACCAACATCTAGAATGCAGAAAGAATCTTTAAAAATTAAACCCCTAAATAAAAGACCAAGTCAAAAATAAGAACTAGTTCATGTCATATACTGGTAAAAATGTCCAGTGTTCAGTGCGATCATGATGTATGTATAAAATGTACCAATAAAGAATTCAATTTAAAAAAATAAAAGACCCAGTCAAAAAATAGGCAACTGCAATGAACGAACATTTCTCAAAGGAAGTACAAGTAGCCAATAAATATGTGAAAAAGTGTTCATCATCTCTAGCCATTAGAGAAATGCAAATTAAAACAACACTGATTACATCTAACTCCAGAAAGAATGGCTATCATCAAGAAATCAGATGATGACAAATACTGGAGAGGCTATGAGGGAAAGAAACTCGTCTGTAATAAGGAACCATTATGGAAATTGGCATGGAGATTCCTCAAAAAACTAAAACTAAAAATTTCATTTGACCTAGCTCTTCTTTTTCTAGCTATCTTCCCAAAAGAGTTAAAGACATCATATCACAGTGATGCATGTAAACCCATAAGTCATAGAAGCCTGATCCTTGTTACATGCTTTGTCCCATCTCCCAGGACGTGTTGGGAGATTATAGTGAGACTCTGTCAACCCACTCTCTAAAGTACATATCTTTCATGGTGGTGTTCTACCCAAAAACCACTAGTGACTTCCTGGTGTCCACAGAATAAAACATAAACTCTTATCTCTCATGACGTGGATATGTTACAAGATTCACAGTTTCATCTCTGCTTATCTTTATGATTTTCTCCACCCATTCTCCTTCACTTCCCAAAATGTAGGCACCGGCCTTGCAAACTCTTGTTCATTTCTTAATAATCAATACTAAATATTCATGCCTTCCAGTCTTCCCCCAAAGTTTAGTCAGGTGCAGAAAGTGATTATAATCAGTCAGGATTACAGGAGTCTGAGAGAACTTATTCGAGAGATGTCCTGGGTAATTAGTTGGTCTTTAATGAGTTCCTCCAGAATCTGGACTCCTCCGGGATGCAGAGCGGCTTAGGCCTGGGAATGGCTAGAGGGGTAGAAGTGAGAAGAGATGACACAGAGAGGTGGTGACTACAGAGTCTGTTACATCCTCTGAGTAAAGAAGAGCAGGATCTGGGGTCAGGGCATGGTCACCCTCACATGACCCTGGGAAAATCATTAGGAAGAAGTAGGTCTTCGTGCCCTTCCAATTTGAATGGATTTCTCAGTTTGTACGAAGTTCTGCAGGATCATTTTTCAGGTAGGATAAATTCTCTTATTTATATCTCTCTGCCGAGACTATCCCACACTTTAAAAATATTTTGATAGCCCCTATTTAAAATATTTCACTAATAGTATTATTCATATTACTTATTTCAAGATCATGCTATTTCAGCATAACAATTTTGTGAGACTGGGTTTGATGCAGTAGTTTTTAAGGCTTTTCTGTTTACATTTACCCAGAGAGTTTTACAAAAGTTTGCACAGATCTCCTCTCAGAGATTAGGATTAGACTGTCTGTAGGACTATCTATGTTTCTAATGGCTGGAATGTGCTTACTATTCTAGTGTCCACTGACACAGCGTGATATCACCTAGGGGTCCCTTTGATATCTAGAATCCGAACTGTAAAACCACAGAGTTTTATACAACCCCTACGTGATTCAGACATACATTTTCAACTTTAGGAACACTGCCCATGGTGATTTTTTTTGCCTTGTTCAGACTAAGAACCCAGACTTAGCATATAATACTCTTCAGGCTGTTGCTGGCAATGTCTGCAGGTGACAACTCTGGTTTGAAATCCCTGCACATACTCCTGACCCGAGAGATGGTCCGATTAACTGAGGAAGCAAAATTCAAACAAACTAGAGACATGATTTCCTCTGCATCTGTTTTCCTGCTATAATGTAACACGTGATGTCTAAGCACCAAGACTGTGAATGCAGCTGTGTTGAACACTGTCAGAGCCTGACAGCCCCTGCACTTGGGCTCAGCTGTATCTTTTCAGTGAAGAAGCTCCCTACATGTCTTAGTGTTCCTCTTTCTCTGTCAGATTTGGGATAGAATGAGGTTTATTGATTGGGTGGTCAGGAAGAAAACAAAACAGAAATGTAGATGTGTGTGTGCATATGTGCATGTGTGATTTAAGGAAATAGCTTCACACAACACTGGAGACATGTGAGTGTGATATATTCACAGGAAACACCTACAGACTTGAGTCCCTGGATGTCACAGTCCTGGGTTCCAATGTAGTCTGGAGACAGAATTCTTCAGGAAATTGCAGTCTTCTTAGTACTTCAACTGAATATCTGGGTCTTACTACAATATGGAGAGTAATCTGTTTTACACAATGTCTACTGCTTTAAATGTTAATCATATTATAAAATACCATCAGAGCAAAATCTAGAATAGCATTTAACAAAAACTGGGTATTGGATTCTTGCTACATGAGCACATAAACCATCACATATGCTATGGACGTATGGGCAAAAAGGCAAACAAACTTTTTTTTAAAAATTATGCTTCTTTTTTCTGTTTTTGGGGGGCATAATTTACAAAGTTCTCATGTTTGTTTTTCCCATACTAAGATCAGGGGAACATGGAGACTGAAGCATGAGGGTGTCTAGTCTGCATCACTAGAGAGTACAGTGGTTCACTGGGTGGTGAATGCTTTTGTTTGGGAACAATTTGCTTTGCAAACAGAAGCATTTGCCAAACTTTTGCTTTTGTTTGTGAACTCTGCCTTGGGTAAATGAGACCACCCCAGCCATGTTTTCAAGAATTGTGGAACAAATGGAATTCGTGAATGGAGGCATCACTGCAGTATGCATGGCATACCTTAATATTATCATAAATACTACATCTATGAATTTGGTAATGAAGTGTCAAAATTTACTGCTAGATGGTACTTTGTACATTGAAAGAATTTAAGATAAGTTTTTCTATTTTATTAAAAGTTTTCCCTTAAAGTTGAAGAAATATGTCTCAGCCCAAGGGATGGCCAAGAAATTTCTAGGAGACACCAGCCACATGTGGGCACCATGCTGCTTGCCTGCATGGTACTCACAATATGACTGCAAAGTCAGCTATAAACAAGTGATCAAGAGCATTGTGTGCTGTAAGGCAAGGACACAGTGCTGTGGGATCATAGATGTAGGCCTCAAGGGTATGAGGAGACAGCTGAGCAACCATTGTGTAATATCTTCATGAGAGTAGACCAGGGGAAGAGGCAGGAGAAGGGAGAAGGTGAGAGGCAGAAGGGACAGCAAGCATGAAATGGCAAGAATTTGTGGCTTTTCAAGTCCATCTTACTGCAGAGTGGAGAGCAAGTGTTATTGGGCAAATAGAGGCTGTGGAGGCCCACGTGGTTCAGATAAGGAAGTACAGTTTGTGCTCCTGAAAGAACCTTCACATAGATCTCAAGAGTAATGATAATGCCCTGAACCTCCAATCAAGAACGAGATGATGAGATTTCCATCTTAGGATACCAGTGTCAGTGAAGCACTTTAAGAAGAATCTTTAGGCAAAGAAACAGGGATGCAAAATGACAGATTGCTGTGATAGTCCAGGAGACACTTAGGTCATCGTGGTCTGGGTATGTGATCTTCTGATAAGGGGTGGATAAAGTAGCAGACTAATGAAGAATTTGCTAAGTTGGAGTTGGTAGTAAGAGAAAAGAATGAATAAAATTCACACGTTGCTGATTTGATGCTAAATTCATTTTTCTGAAATATAAGAGAGCAGAAGAGAAGGAAGGTGTGGGAGAAGAAAGTGAGATGAGCTGGGATCTGTTGAGTTTAAGATTCCTGTTGTACAGTAAATATATCCAAGGGAACATCATACATGGGTCAGAGAGTTCTAAAGGTTAGAGAGACATCTATGACTCAGTTTTAATTCATTAGAATGGATGAATTATTCTTGGGTGTATATATAGAATTATAAGGGAATGGAGTTTGGAAAACTTCGAAAACATTCGCATATATGATATTGAGAGAACAGACGCCAACTACACTTGTGTAGGACAATTGGTTAGAGAGGTAAAAAACAAATGTATTTTATGTCTCAGAATCAAATACATAAAAGTGCTTAGGAGAGCATAGAATGTTAAAACACGTTACAGAGAAGTTAAGAAAATGTCATTAGTGAATAGAGAGATTATCAGCATTTGGAGTTTGGAGATTATTTTGATGAAGGCAAGATCAGTTATTGTGGAATGCATAATGGACTGTATCATGTTTATTTTTCTCTAGATAACTAAGGGTTACTATGGTTTTCTCTTATAGATGTTAGAGACAAATAAAGATGGGAAGAAATGAAACCTTCCTGCCAGAGTTCCTCCTGCTGGGTCTGCCCATCCTACCAGAGCATCAACACCTGTTCTATACCCTGTTCCTTGCCATGTATCTTACCACCGTCCTGGGGAACCTCCTCATCATTATCCTCATACAACTGGACTCCCATCTCCATACACCCATGTACTTTTTTCTCAGCAACCTGTCCTTCTCTGATCTCTGCTTTTCCTCAGTCACAATGCCCAAATTGCTGAAGAACATGCAGAGCCAAGTCCCATCCATCCCTTACGCAGGCTGCCTGACACAGATGTACTTCTTCCTGTTCTTCGCTGACCTGGAGAGCTTCCTGCTGGTGGCCATGGCCTATGACCGCTGTGTGGCCATCTGCTCGCCACTGCACTACTGTAGCATCATGAGCCCCAAGCTCTGTGTGTGCCTGGTGGCGCTGTCCTGGGTGCTGACCACGTTCCACGCCCTGTTGCACACCCTGCTCATGGCCAGATTGTCTTTCTGTGGGGACAACGCGATCCCCCACTTCTTCTGTGAAATATCAGCCCTGCTGAAGCTGGCCTGCTCTGACACTAGCATTAACGAGTTAGTGATATTCATCATGGGAGGGCTGGTTATTGTCATTCCCTTTCTTCTCATTGTTGTCTCCTATGCACGAATTGTATCCTCCCTCCTCAAGGTCCCTTCCGCAACAGGTATCCATAAGGCCTTCTCCACTTGTGGCTCTCACCTCTCTGTGGTGTCGCTGTTCTACGGGACAATCATTGGCCTCTACTTATGCCCATCAGCTAATAATTCCACTGTGAAGGAGACAGTCATGGCGCTGATGTACACGGTGGTGACGCCCATGCTGAACCCCTTCATCTACAGCCTGAGGAACAGAGATGTGAAAGGAGCTCTGGGAAGAGCCATATGTAAGAGAATACTTTTCTTCCTAAGATGGTAACAGTGGGACTTTTATATAATTTAATCCAGAAAATGTATTAACATTGGAATATTATTTCTAATTTCCCCTCCTCACATGAAAACTTCTGTTAACACACATACTACACAATTGTTCAAATAATAGAAGGACATTTAGCTTTGCAGTTTAACTAAGAAACAGGCTGGTTATAGTCCTGTTTGTGACCTACAAATGCTTTTTTCTTTGTCTTGCCCAAGTGAGTCTGAGAAAGAATAATATGAGAGCTACTGTTTATGTGATCTCCATTTCTTACATTCTTAAGTTATTCTAAGATTTTTATCATTTTATCAAGAATTCTGCTTTGAATACAGCACCACTTTTAACTAGTACTCCATAATCTTACTTTGATACTCAATAACACCCAAATGTCTACAACAGCCAAATGTCAAAACCTTCTAACTTCCTTCTAATGTCTCCTACATATTCTTCATGCACAAATTTTGACATTGGGTTGTCTTGACTCTCCCACAGCCCTTATTAATTTTCTGCATTATCTTTCCTGATCTATGTTTACCCTAAACAAGTCTTCCTGACCCTTTTATATAACAGTATTATTTGCCTATTTTTTCATTAATCTGGAGTTGACTAGTAGCCAAGGACTATAGAATACATTTTTTCAAAACTAAGGAAAGAAGCTAGAGGTAAAATTTTCAGTTTTTACGGATGCCTGTCTCCTGCTTCCTATTTTGGCATTGCAAAGTGTGCGTGTGTGTGTGTGTGTGTGTGTGTGTGTGTGTGTGTGTGTGTGTCCCTTGTCACACATCCATAGAAGTAGAGAAGACCCTATCAGTGTCTTCCATACTGAAATGTATGAAGTTCAGTGACTTCCCATGTATGTTTTTCAGGTCAGTTGTTGAACCTGTGTGAGATGGCAGACTCTCTGATTCCACAGTCTCTTCCCATTTTCTCCTACTCTAGAAAGAAAAGAAGTAGTCATTCTGCTTGAAGCTCTTAACATGCCACGGCATGGACTAGGCATCCAGCCTTGGTCTCTTCATGTCCTTAATTATTCTCTCCAAGTGACAGAATTCAGATCCATCCCTTTTATTCTCTTGAATATTCTGCTGATCCATCTATCTCCCTGCTGTTCTTCTCACCTTCCCAGGAGACATCTCCACTTGGGCTTCTGTGAACACTTCACTCTCAGCATGCACAACCTTGAATCCATTACGTTCCACTCATGTCTGCTCAGTGTCCTTTATTCTGTACTTGAGTTTATGTCAGCACTTTGAACTCTCTTACCTCTGTGTAAGCAAGTGAGTAGCCACTTCTCTAAGAGCCCCTGTAATCTACAAAAATGGAAGATGGTTTGTCACCATATATATATATATATATATACACATATATATACACATATATATACATATATACACACACATATGTGTGTATAATAATATATATAATATATTATAATGTATAATATTATGTATAATATTATATATACTATATATATATACACACACACACACACATATATGTGTGTGTGTGTGTGTGTGTGTGTGTGTGTGTGTGTGTGTGTATATGGGCCAGGGATAGAGTTCAGTGGTTCCGGCACCTGTCTTGCAAGTGCAAGGACCCGGGTTCAACCCCTGGTAACCACATAACAATACTGTTCATGGAGACTCACCCCAGCAGCAACCAGTACCACATACCACGGTGCTGGGCATGGTTGCTCATGCCTGTAATCCCAGCACTCGGGAGGCAGAGGCAGGAGGATTGCTGTGATATGAGTTTGAGGCTGAGCTCAGGGCCAACCAGAACCACAAAGTGAGACTCTGTCTCAAAAAAAAAAAAAAAAAAAAAAAAAACCTTAAAAAATGTGTGTATATATATGTGTGTGTGTATATATACATATACATATATATTTCCCCTCTAAGCCTCATAAGGTCGTAGGTAGGGCTTTTCAGAGGTGGTTGCATCGAGAGTATATGATTCTGTTACTAAGGGTATGTGATTACTAAATTAATCCACTGATCGGTTTGGCATAGTTCTGGGTGTGAGTGCTACTCACCCTGAGGACAAGTAGCCTAGAAAGAAAATAAGTGGACGGAAAGAAGTTGCCATTGCCCCATGTTTCTTGTCCCCTGTGGCCTTGCTGCCTCTGCCTTCTGCCTGCCATGAACTGTTTCTCCTCTGCAGTGCCCCTCTGCCATGTCACCCTGCCTTGGTGCTAGTCAGCTATGAACTGAAACCTCTACAAACTGTGAGCTCAATAAACCTTTCCTGTTTTAACTTTGAGTGTTGGATATTTTGTCTCAGTAAGGAGAAGAGTAACTAAGACATGGTACAACAGCTTTGGATTATGTCTTTTCTGCATTGTTGAATATTGTTCCTGAAATATTTTATTTTGGTCCGTGTGGTTATCGTCAGTTCTTGTCATAGATAAATTCTGAAATCTCAGCGGCATAGTACAACAGAATAATCAGTGACAAGATTAATATTTAAATTAAATCACTTTCCTCTGCTTCAAAGAAACCAGTTTTATAAGACATGGAGAATGGATCCTGTATTCAATAGCAGTAAAAATTAAGTGCAAGAATTATAAGAAACAAACTCTTCACTGATATATATACAAAAAAATACTACACTTAAAGTACATATACAATGACACCACAAAAGATGTCTCTTTCAAAAATTATTTTAGTATATTTTAATAATTCCATCAATTTTACAAAATACTGAATTTCAGTATAGTATTTTTTTTTTTTGAGACAGTGTTTCGCTTTGTAGTTCAGGCTGGCCCTGATCTCAGCCTCAAACTCACATCACAGCAATCCTCCCGCCTCTGCCTCCCGAGTGCTGGGATTACAGGCGTGAGCCACCACGCCTGGCACTGTGGGATGTGGTGCTGATTGCTGCTGGGCGTGAGTCTCCACATCCAGTATTTTTATGCGGTTACCGGGGATCAAACCCAGGCCCTTGCACTTGCAAGACAGGCGCCGAAACCACTGAGCTATATTCCTGGCCCTCAGTATAGTATTTTTGTACGTAGTATAACATATTATTATTTTGATACCCTCCCTTGTACCCCGTTCCCACTTCTATTCCCTTCACGTTGTTTAAATTTCCCTTCCACTTTCATGTCATCTTTTCTTTTCGATTCTACATATACATCTTAATCTGATTTATTCTGCTTAGTGCAAAAATCTCAAGTTCTATTCATTTTCCTGCAAATGACATGATTTCATTCTTCTTTATGGTTTAATAGTGATATTCATATATATGACTTTTTATCCATCTATCCAATGATGAGCATCTAGGCTTTTTTCATATCTTGGCTATTGCAAATTGTGTTACAATAAACATGGCTATGTGGGTAACCTTATAGTACCCTGACTTTAATTTGCTCAAGTATATACCAAGAACTGGAATATCTGCATCATATAATAGTACTATTAAATATTTTTATTTACTTTTTTTAAAAATTCAAATCTTAAAAAAAAATTATGTTGAGAAAAAATTCAAATCTTTATTGGTACATTATGAATACACATCATCATCACACTCAACATTGAGAATTTGTACCAGAATATGACATGACTTGGTTCCCATTTTCCCCTTCCCCCTGATCTTGCAACCCCCACCCCCTATATACATAAGCTTTATTTCCTTTTTTCTTTATTACTATCACATTCTTTTTCCCCTCGTTATTTATCCCTACACCTTCTTTCCTTTCAAATATTTTCTATTTCACAAAATCAATTAAATATTCTAGAACTCATTTACATCTTCATTTTCTCATACCAGAGAAAAGATATGATATTCACACATCTCTGACCTATTTATTTCACTTATGAGTATACACAAAAGAATTAAAAGATTCATAGCACAGCAACATATGTGCATCCATGTTTATAGCAGCTCAGTTTGTGATTGCTACATCTTGGAAACAACCAAAATGTGCATCAACTGGAGACTGGATAAAGAAGATGTGGTTCTTTTATAGAATGGAGTATTACTCTGCCATTAAAAATGATAAGATTGAGTCCTTCGTACTCAAATGGATGTACCTTGAGGACATCCTCATAAGTGAAATAAATTTTTATTTACTTTTAACCAATATAAAAAGCATATAAATTGTGGCTAGCAATGAATTACTCCGTAGTGTTTTGTGCACCTATATTCTATACCCATATCTAACATCATTCCTTTATAGTAAAAACTTAAACATTTCTTTCATTTAGGTTTTTGAGATGTGTAGTACATTATTGTGCCTTCACTCTCGTGCTTGATAGCACACAAGAATTTCTTGCTCCTGTCTAATTGTACTCTCCCTGTCCTTCTCTGCCTTTCTCATTCACTCTCTCCAGCCTCCAGTAACTGCCCCAACTTCTTTTTTATCTTTATTGGCACATTATATATACACATCACAATCACACTCAACATTGAGAATTTGTACCGTTACATGGAACAACGTCATTTTTTCCCATGCCCCTACCCAACTTGCAATCCCCACCTTCTATATATTAAGCTTTCTTTTCTTTCTTTAGCCATCACATTTTTTTCTTTTCCCTCATTAATCACCCTTACATCCCATTTCCCATCGCATATTTTCTATTTCACAATATCTGTCTTACATTATAGAACTCATTTTCATCTTCAGTTTCTCATACCAGAGAAAAAATAAAAATATTTACACATCTGTGACCTATTTATTTCACTTTTGAATACATCCTCAAGGTATGTCCATTTCAATATATATGACTCAAACTTATAATTCTTTATGGCAGAGTAATACTCCTTTTTATTAAAAAACATGTTTTTTAACTCAAATTTTTATTGGTACATTATATATACACATCACCATTGCATTCAACGTTGATAGTCTGTACCAGTATATTACATGACTTGGTTCTCATTTTTTTCCCATTCCCCCACCCACCCTACAACCATCCGCTCCCACATACATAAGTTTTGTTTCCTTTTTTATTACTATCACATTCTTTTTCCTCTCGTTATTTACCTCTACACCCTATTTCCTTTTAAATATTTTCTATTTCACAATATCTACTATATATACTAGAACTCATTTACATCTTCATTTTCTCATACCAGAGAAAAGATATTATATTTCTTTATCCAGTCTAAAGTAGATGGGCATTTGGATTGTGTTCAAGATTTAGCTATCACAAACTGAGCTGCTATAAACATGGGTGCTATATGTGTTGCTGGGATATGAATCTTGTAATTCTTTTGTGTATATCCCTAGCAGGGAAATAGCAGAGTCAAATGGGACCTCTAATCCTAGTTTTCTGAGGAGTTTCCACACTGATCTCCATAGTAGCTGCACCAGTCTACTTTTCCACTGACAGTGGAAAAGGGTTCCTTTTAACTCGACTTCTATAAGACTGATTTGTTTAAGTGGCAAATAAGAGCAAGATCACACACTACTTGGTCTTCCTGTGCCTTGCAAATTTCACTTAACATTGCTAATTTCCACCCCCACTTGTCATAAGTGATAGATAGGATTTCATTCTTTTTACATGTGCATTGTATTCCCTGTGTATATGTGTCACACTTTCTTTATTTAATCATCAGTCAATGGACACTTAGCTTGTTTTCATTTCTTTCTCAGCTATTGTAAATAGTGCTGTAGTTCTTATGGGAGTAAAGCTATTCCTTCAACATACTGAATCCACTTCCTTTGGATATTCAATAGTGGCATTGCTTGATTATATAGTAGTTCTATTTTTAATTTTTTGAGGAACTTACATATTGTTCCATATATATGTTTGTGCTAACTTGCATTCCCATTGTCTATGGCCATACCACCTGAACATGTATGATCCCACCTGTTAATTTACATTCCTGTCAATAATGCCAGGGTTCATTTATCTCCACATCTTTGCCAACAAACACTTTATTTTTCATTTTTCCTTATCTTTTTGTTTCATTTTGTTTTTATTTTTATTTTATTATTTAAAATTTCTTTATTGGTACATTATGAATACACATCATAATCACATTTAACATTAAGAGTTTGTACCAGAGTATGACATGATTTGATTCTCACTTTTCCTCTTTCCCCCCGCCCTGCCTCCCCACCCCCTAGATGCACAATCTTTGTTTTCTTCTTTATTATTACCACATTCATTTTCCCCTTGTTATTTACCCTTACACTCTTTCCTTTTAAATATTTTTTACTTCACAATATCAACTGTACATACTACAATTCATTTACAACTTCATTTTCTCATACCAGAGAAGAGATATGATATTTACACATCTGTGACCTGTTTATTTTGCTTATGAGGACATCCTCAAGGCACATACATTTGAGAATGAATGACTCAATCTTATCATTTTTAATCACAGAGTAGTACTCCATTCTATAAAAGAACCACATCTTCTTCTTCTTCTTCTTCTTCTTTTTTTTTTAAGTTTTTTGAGACAGGGTCTCACTTTGTAGTTCAGGCTGGCCCTGAGCTCAGCCTCAAACTCACATCACAGCAATCCTCCTGCCTCCCAAGTGCTGGGATTACAGGCGTGAGCCAACACACCTGGCACTGTTGTATGTGGTGCTGATTGCTGCTGGGCGTGAGTCTCCACACCCAGTATTGTATGTGGTTACCTAGGATTGAACCTGGGTCCTTGCACTTGCAGGACAGGAGCCAGAATCACTGAGTTAAATCCCTCGCTCAGAACTACATCTTCTTTATCCAGTCTCCAGTTGATGGACATTTGGGTTGTTTCCAAGACTTAGCAATTACAAAGTGAGCTGCTATAAACATGGGTGCACATATGTCGCTGGGAAGTGACTCTTTGTCACTTCCTTTGTGTATATGCTTAGCAGAGCAATGGCCAGGTCAAATGGGACCTCCAATCCTAGTTTTTTGAGGAATCTCCACACTGATCTCCGCAGAGGTTGTATGAGTCTACATTCCCACCAGCAGGGGAGAAGAGTTACCTTTTCTTCACAGTCTCACCAACATTTGTTGCTGGCTAATTTTGAAATGGCAGTCAGTCTTTGTGCAGTGAGATGAAATCTCAGTGTTGTTTTCATCTGCATCTCTCGAATTACCAATGATGTTGAGCATTTCTTCATATACTTTTTTAGCTGCTCTTACTTCTTCCTCTGAAAAGTGTCTGTTATTTCAGATGCCCATTTTTGAATTGGGTCCTTAAATTTTGGTGGGTTGAATTTTTAAAAGCTCCTTATATATTCTAGATAGTAACCCTTTGTCTGAGGAACAGGTGGTAAAGATTTTTTCCCACATTGTTGGAACTTCTTATCTTTAGTCTCTCTTGATGGTAGCCACTCTTATTGAAAAAGGAGACTGGAAAATGATACATGACCATTGAATGGCTACTAAATTGGTAAATTTGTAAATGCTTGACTGTCTATACAAATAGAAAGGATGTAGGCATAAGAATCATCTTTTGTAAATTTTTCAATTTTCTTGAATTATAATTTACATAAAAAATTTAGCTATTTTAAATATAAATTTTGAGGAGTTTTAAAGGTAACATCTACCCAAGCCCAAATGTAGCATAAGCCCATCACCTCACAATTCAGTGTGAACCAGGCCCTTTCCCAAGTCCTGCCACTAATCTGATTTCTATCATATAAGTGGACTCTTTAGCATGCACTCTTTTGTATGTGGATTCCTCAACTCTGTGTAATGTCTTGAAGATTCAGTTATGTAACCATGAGGCTCAGCAATTTCTTTCCTTTTAATACACAGTAAAATTCCAGTGTATGAGCATACCATGATTCATCTACTTACCTTTTGATAGATTTTCAGTTACATCCAGTGTTTGATGACTATGAATTGTTGAAAATGCTATCCTTTCCCCCTTTGAATTATCAGGCTCAGATAGCCACCATTCTACTCCACTTTTGTAAGGCTGACTTTGGTCACCTTCATCGTATGAGTAAATGATATTTGCTTCTCTTTAACGTTATTTGCCTTAAATTCAACTTTGTATTTTGAAGGGGATCAGTAGCCATGTGTCTCAATGTAATAATTATTTTATTTATACATTCACTGTATATTTTTTTCTCATCTCACCTGATGCACGATATGCTAAAACAGCTTTTATTTTTCATTGCTGAAAAACATTTTCTTCTGAGGCGCTATCTGCCACATTTTATTGACCCAGTCATCATTGGTGTCTTTCCATATTTGGAATGTTGTAAATAGTGTTGCTATGAACATTCATGAACAGATATTTGTTTGAATACCTTAATTATCTTAGGCATATTCCTGGTAGAATCTCTGGATCCTATGGAAGTCACATTATTTCACATCTCCACACATTTGCTATCCTAACACTCTTAGGTTATTATGTTATGTTATTATTTGTTACCTTTGTTAAGCAGAAATCATCCTGTCATTCTTTTAATATTTAACCTTTTGGGGGCTTTATTTTTAATTTTTATTAACCCCTTGGATTTTTGGATATTGAGTTTTCAAATATTTGGGATAGTCTTTTGCATTCTCTGACTTTTGTTAAAATGTTTCTATAGCACTCTTTTATTTTGAAGATTGCATCATCTTAAAAGAGATTTCCATTCTATCTTGGAATATTATTATTATTCATTTATTCTGACTTCTACTTAGATCAATAATTTTTTCAGCAGGTTTGAAATTTACATACCACAATTGGTAAAATGAAAGTGATCACTTTTTTAAAAAATTAAAATACAAATCAGAATTTACAATGTTTTATTTATATAAGTATTATCACAGCAGAAATAGCAGGTATGATTGAACTGAGATTTTTGAAAACTGAAAATCTGTGTCATCAAACCTATGACATTCACAGCAAAGGTTACAAGCTCAATGCCAACTGGTATTTCATCAGTTTCTCAAATCGAGCTCCATACAGTTTGTTCATATTTATATCATAAGCTAGTCATTTGCCTTCCATTCCTTTCTCCACTTTTCCCTTTCTTCTCGTCAGTTGCTGAGCCACTTGAGATAATTTTTTTACATGACAACCCTTCACTAATTCAGCGTTTAGAATATCTTATAAATAAGAACATTCTTGTGCTGGCTTTAGCAGCACATATACTAAAATAAGAAAATTCTGTTTGTAACTACCATACCATTAAGAGATACCAAAATTAACCTTTAATGCAGAAGTATTTAATGTTATTAAATCACCCCAATTATAAAGACCTATTCTTGTCAGATATTTATTAATATATACTCACTTAAAGTTTGCAATTAGTTTTTTTATATGGACAAGCACTATCACAATTTTACAGTCTGACCATTACTCTAGAAAAGCTCATGTCCGCATTAATAACCACTCTCCCTTTCCCCTAGCCACACCACCACCCAGCCCCGGGCAAGCCCATTCCACTTTATATCTCCATGGATTTTCCTATTCTTAGTAATTTATACAAGAAGAATAATGCAACATGTGGTCTTTGTGGCTGCCTTCTTTCAATTAGCATAATGCTTGAGATAAGGTATCATCCATAGATGCTTCTTTCCACACTGAGATTGCTGTAAATAGTTCTGTTATGGACATTCATTTGCAAATATGCATTTTAATGGTGAAATTATTTGAAGTGTATACCTAGGAACAAAGATTCTGAGCTATATGGTAATTGTATGTCTAATTTTGTGAAGGCTCACCAGATAATTTCCCAGGGTAGCTGCCTCATTTTCACATCCACTTGCAAGCATCCCAACTTGCTCCTGTTGCTTATTTTCTGTTGTTAAATGCTATAACCAAACTAGTAGGAGAAGAGCTGCTGCAGAAATGTTTCTGAAAATTTTAAGATCCTGTAAGAATGACTAATGATGATAAACAACTTTTATTGTATATGCTGGGCATTGGTACACCTCCTCTTGAGGAACATTCTATGACCTAGCATGTGGTCTGTTTTGGAGAATGATCTGTGAGCAGCTGAGAAGAATGTAAATTCTGACTTTGTGGGGTGAAATACTCTGAAGCATCTATTAAGTCCATTTGTTGAAGAGTTTTGTTTAGCTCAAGTATTTCCTTATTGATTTTCTGTCCAGTCAATCTGTCTCTTTGTGATAGCGGGGTATTGAAGTCCCCTACTATTATTGTATTGGTGCTTATCTGGTTTTTCTTGTCCATTAATGTTTGTTTTATATAGTTGGGTGTATTAGAAATTGGTGCATAAATATTTAAGATGGTTATTTATTTCTCTTAGATTGTTCCCTGTATGAAAATATAGTGTCCTTATTTGTCTCTCTTTATCAGTTTTGACTTGAAATCTATTTTGTCTGCAAATAAAATAGCCACTTCTAAAATCAAAGTGGATTAGAGACCTAAATATTAAAACAGATACACTAAGCCCATTGCAAAACAGGTTAGGTAAAACTCTTGAAGACATTAGCTTAGGGAAACACTTCATGAACAAAACCTCTATAGCATGAGAACTGGCAGAAGAAATTAACAAATGGGATCTCATCCTATTAAAACTCTTCTGCCCAGCAAAGGAAACAACCAACAGAGTGAAAAGGCAACCAAGGATATGAGAAAGAATCTTTACCAGTTGTATCTCAGACAAAGGGCTACTATCTAGACTATCTAAGGAGCTTTAAAAAAAATCAACCCACCCAAATTTAAAGACCCAATTCAAAAATGAGCATCTGAAATGAACAAATATTTTTCAGAGGAAGAAGTAAAAGCACCTAAGAGGCACATAAGAAATGCTCAGCATCACTGGCCATTCAAGAGATGATGAAGAAAACAACTCTGAGATTTCATCTCACTCCACACAGAATGGCTGCTATCTGACATTTAGCCAGCAACAAATAATGGTGAGGCTGCGGAGAAAAAGGAACCCTTCTCCACTGTTGGTGGGAGTGTAGATTCATACAACCCCTGTGAAGACCAGTGTGGAGATTCCTCAAAAAAACT
>PVIR01035298.1:0-16577 GCA_004026965.1 Petromus typicus | reverse complement strand
TGGTTCCGGCGCCTGTCTCGCAAGCGCAAGGGCCCGGGTTCGATTCCCCGGTAACCACATAACAATACTGGGCGTGGAGACCCACACCCAGCAGCAACCAGTACCACATACCACAGTGCCGGGTGTGGTGGCTCACGCCTGTAATCCCAGCACTCGGGAGGCAGAGGCAGGAGGATTGTGATGTGAGTTTGAGGCTGAGGTCAGGGCCAGCCTGAACCACAAAGCGAGACCCTGTCTCCAAAAAGCTAAAAAAAAAAAATTTGGGCCGGGGATTTAGCTCAGTGGTCCGGCGCCTGTCTTGCAAGCGCAAGGACCCAGGTTCGATCCTCGGCAACCACATACCATACGGGGCATGGAGACTCATGCTCAGCAGCAATCAGCACCACATACCACAGTGCCGGGCATGGTGGCTCACGCCTGTAATCCCAGCACTCAGGAAGCAGAGGCAGGAGGATTGCTGTGATGTGAGTTTGAGGCTGAGCTCAGGGCCAGCCTGAACCACAAAGCGAGACCCTGTCTCAAAAAACCTAAAAAAATTGACAGGTTCTCACTATGTAATGGTCTTGAACTCACTATGTATCTCAGGTTGGACTCCAATTGTGTGTGTTCCTCCTGCCTCAGCTTCCCGAGTACTGGGACTGCAAGCATGTACCACCATATTTGGCCAGTGTCAAATAACTTTATGCATTTAAAAAAATTATTTATTTATTGAGACAGGGTCATGCTTTGTAGTTCAGGCTGGCTCTGAACTCACTGTGTAGCCTAGGATAGCCTCAAACTCACGGGATACCTCCCAATTGCTGGGATTACAGGCATAAACCACCACTCCTGGCATTGTGGTATATAGTATCAGAGATCAAACTCAGGACCTTGGGCTGGTCGGGCAGATGATGAAACCATTGACCTAAATCCCCAGCCCAATTTTACGTGTTTTGACATACTGACTAAGCACAATCCTACGAACAGTGAAAAATATACAGTCTTGCTTTCTGTTTTAATATAGGAGTTGAGAATAGATTTCAAGATTTTTGGGAAAATATTTTTCTTTTTGTATATTTGTAGCTTTATTTTCAACGAATATAAATACACTATCAGTGAATTTTCAAATGAATATGTAGAGTTGCAACCAGATATTCACTCAAAGAAAAATTTGATCTTGGTTGTTTGCTAGATTGTTATAAGACCTATCTTTCTAGAGAAAAATATCCCTTATTTTGCAATCATACCTTAGGTATATCATTGGTTTTTGTCAGTATGTACATTTGTGAGCAGCTGTTTTCAAGGAAGAAGCATATGAAGAGTAAAGTAGATCAAAAATTTTTGAGAAGCACCTACAGAGGGTGGAGATAATCCTTGGTTTTTAAGGCTCTTACACTGATACAGTCTTGATTTAATTATCACATCAAGGGAACAGTGAGCTCATTGTGAAGAATAACAAGCAGTTCCATTGATCCAAACATTGATGCATTACTTTCACAAAAACAAGGTCAAATATCCTACTATTTTTTATGTTTCCCTCTTTTTTTTTAGTGTGACAGTAGAGTATACACGTATACATTGTCTGGAGAAAGATTTATTACCTATATACATTATCTACATTACATATTTTATATGTGTCCCAAGATGATTCTTTTTCTTTGATGCAGCCCAGATAAAACAAGAAATTGGATATCTGTATAGTAGTCTGTAAAGACTTAGTATTTTCATGGGATTTTTTTGGGGGGTGGTGGCAGGATTTGTGAAGTATTAATGTTTCTATAAATGTTTAGTAGGGAGGTTGGAGATATAACTCAGTGGTGTGAAACATGTATATAGTCCTGGATTTTATCGCTAGCACCTTTAAAAGTTGTTTAGTAGAATTCACCAGTGAAGTCATCTAAGCTGTATTTTTGTGATGTAAAATTGGTACTTGATTATCTTAAAAACATTCATAATAAAAGTTGCAGGGCTGGGCCGGGGAGTTAGCTCAGTGGTTCCAGCGCCTGTCTTGCAAGCGCAAGGGCCCGGGTTCGATTCCCCGGTGACCACATAACAATACTGGGTGTGGAGACTCACACCCAGCAGCAACCAGTACCACATACCATAGTGCCGGGCGTGGTGGCTCATGCCTGTGATCCCAGCACTCGGGAGGCAGAGGCAGGAGGATTGCTGTGATGTGAGTTTGAGGCTGAGCTCAGGGCCAGCCTGAACCATAAAGCGAGACCCTGTCTCAAAAAACCTAAAAAAAACAAAAAAACAACAAAAAAACAAAACAAACAAACAAACAAAAAAGTTGCAGGGCTGGGTGCAGATGTGCATAGCTGTAATCCTAGCTGTTTTGGAGGCTTAGGCAGGAGGATCTTGCCTTCAAGACCAGCACGGGCAACGTAGTCAGGTCTCAAAAAAAAAAAAGGAAAAATGGATTTGACAGATAAAGGATGTATTTATTGAGAAACTTAAAGCATGTGGAAGACATCATTCCTTAATCACAATTTCAAATTAGAAGTTATTCTTTTTCATGTAGAAACTAATAGACTTCTCTGCCAAATCAATAGAAGTCACCATTAAAGCTAATTAGATGTATTCGGCCAAAGCCAAATCTTTTACAGAAATGTCTGCTCTTCTTAAACTGAAGGTAAATGGGTTAAATCATCTCTTAACTAATCATACTATTGAGTTACATTTTACAATAGAATTATAGAATTCATTTTAAAATGAATATAAAAGGTGTGTTTCTCTGCTACCACGGACATGCAAGTGAGTTTCAGAAGAAATCTCACTTTGGGTGGATTTGGTGAGGGTTAGCCTTGAAACACTGGCTTGTTAGCTAGCTGCAGAAACCTCGGAGGCCAACCTTACTAAAAGGATTTGAGTGGAGCTCTTTTTAAAAGCCTCAAAATCATGTAGGCATGTCTAACCCACCGTCTATGACTTGGACATAACCTGAGTTATCTGAAGCATATCCGGTGAAGAGAAATTGTATTGAACCACATATAAAATATATACTTAATGTCTATACGTAGCAAAATCTCCTTTATTTTTTATTATAATACAGCCATGCATAGTGCATGTGTTATAGGTTGGACACACCTATCTCTGAAAGGGCATAATGTTGAACCTTACTTACACCAAGCAGAATACAAACTCAACTAAAGAAAAACAAACTGAGATGTACTTACTTGTCCTATACAGCTGTAAAGATGGGTGAGTATCTCACTGTAAACAGGGCTGAGGGCTAAGGGGAATAGTTCATTGGTTCAGTACTCTCCTAGCATGTGCAAGACTCTGGGTATGTCTCCTTCTTAAAAAAAAAAAAAAAAAAAAAGGTGAATCTCACCAATAAGTTCAGAAGAACACAGATCACATAAAAACTACATAAGGTATAACTACATTAATATAAGATGGAAAACATGCCAAACTATATATTGTTTAGGAAAATTGTGTGTGTGTGTGTGTGTGTGTGTGTGTGAGAGAGAGAGAGAGAGAGAGGGAGGAAAGAGAAGTCCTAAAATTCAAGATAGTTGGGCTCAGTGGTTCTGGTGCCTGTCTTACAAGCGCAAGGACCCAGGTTTGATCCTCGCTAACCACATACAGTACTGGGCATAGAGACTCACGCCCAGCAGCAATCAGTACCACATACCACAGTGCCAGGCATGGTGGCTCACGCCTGTAATCCCAGCACTCAGGAGGCAGAGGCAGGAGGATTGCTGTGATGTGAGTTTGAGGCTGAGCTCAGGGCCAGCCTGAACTACAAAGTGAGACCCTATCTCAAAAAAAAAAAAATTCAAGATAGTTGCATCTGAGGTAGGGAGTAACTCAGGAAACCTCAAAATAAAGGTCATGATGTATTTAACCTTAGTGCTGCATAACTAAGGACTCATTTTGTTGCTATTCTTTATACCTAATACATGTTATATTCTATTTTGTCTTTATAGTAAAGTTAAGCCAGTTTTAGCAAATTCTTATTTTGTCAATATAAGTTCCAACAGAACACAGGAGATTTGAATATTCTTGGAATTTGGATTCCTTGCTGGCCCAATTTCAGCAGAGCCCTCTAGGTAGATGTTGGGCAGGAATAAAACTTCAAATAATCTTTTGTGACCACTGATAATAGTCACTGTTTGCATCACTTGCTCAAGAACTATCAAAGTAACTATCAAGTGCTGAGAACAAAGCCTTTTTTTTTTTTGAGATAGGTCTCACTTTTTTTGTAGTTCAGGCTGGCTCTGAGCTCACTATGTAGCCCACGCAAGGCTGGAACTCAGAGCAATCCTCCTGTCCCTGCCTCCTAAGAGCTGGGACACCCGGGACACCTGGCATTGTGGTGTGTAGTTACAGGGGATCAAACTGGGGACTTGGCACTTGCAAGGCATATGCCGGAACCACTGAGCTAAATTCCCTGCCCAAACAAAACTTTAATACTATGTTCCTTTCCTCATCCTTACTGGCTACTTAGGTTCATTTGCTGCTTTGATCTGTTCACCACTTAGCACAGGAGGCCTTGTATTTTGGTAAAAAGAAAAAATTCATTCAAAGCTTCCTCCAAGGAGATGAAGGGGCCCATTTGCTTAAAATCATCGTCTCACTAGTATACAGATGGTTAAGTGAGGAGAAGAAGAAAATAGAAGATAATGCATATCACCATACTGCCTTATCACTTCCAGCAATCTTCAGCTCATCCTCCTCTTGTGGAAGAGAAACCAGGCCCTTGGCTCTTGGTCTTGGCTTCTGCATATTCTGTCACTTCTTTTGGGCTAAGAAGAGGAGGAGATGTTGGTTATATAATCAGAAGGAACAAGTTTGGAGAAGTTACTAACATCTTAAAAATGAAGTCGACATCTATTTTGTTCCATTTTGTAGGACTGGCTACACAGTTGGAATCTACAGTAGCACTTGCATACCTACTTTGGATTATTGACAATGTCCTATGGGGTGAGAGGAATTTAGGGTATTATGAGACTATCTGGAGGAATACACACTACTTGGTCCAAATAATTCAGAAGTGGCTTTATAGCAGTTGAATGGGCCCCAAATAGTCCAGGTTCTTATGCACAACAAAAGGGGAGAAGCTCCAGGCAGTCCAGGAACAAGACCAGAGAAAGGCACCTGGCAGCTTCAGACAGCTGAAAATATGCAAGCTGGGATGATGGGAGGAGAAAAAGATTTGTAACAGGTCTGCAGATCAGACAGTGGGGCCTCTGTAGTTGTGCTCACGCCTTCGCACTTCACAAGAGCAGAGGGTCGCCACTGAGGGCTCTTAAGCACAAGGACTGGCATCTATGTATGTTTCACTATCACTGGGTCTGCTGTGTACAAGAGAAAGGACCGCAGAAGAGAATACATGAGGAAAGTTGAGTTCAGGGAGACCACTGCAGCAGGACAGTAAGAAACTGATTGTGGTTTTTAGAGGTCTGTGACTGACAGATGATGTTTGGCCAGGAGATAACAATTTGAGAACCATCAGAATAGAGTGGTAACTGAACCAGAGACGGGGATGAGACACTGTTTCCTAAAGAACTTTTCTCAGTTTTACATCTACTTTATTAAGTAAATGCAAAATAATCTTAGAGAGGAGAGCAACACTGTTGAGTAATTTTTAGGAGAAAAGATGTTTTAAAATACTCTCTGGCAAAAAACCACCTGCTGCAGAACCTGAGTCCCAAGCAGAAGTCTGGCCACTGAATCACGCTTGAAGGATTGGACGCAGTCGAGGTGGGAGCATCGCACCATTATTTTCTCTGTTCTCACTCCTGAGGGTGGCCCCCAGCCAGGCCTCAGCCTGCTCCATTCCCATACAGAGCCAAGGCCAGGCTGGGCACAGTCCCTAGGCTGCATGGGCCCTGGCCAGGCCTCAGTCCCTCACCAGTCAGTGCCCAGTGAAGGTTGCTCTTCTGAGGCTTAGATCCCAGGGTGCTGCTGAGCTGCCCCAGTATGCTTCCTGGCAGGATGGCCTGGCCTTTGGATGGCCTGCAAACTCACTGGAAAAAGGCGATACTGCCATCTCAGAAAGCCCCACCACACTTCTTGCTCCCCCTTCATTGCCCCTTTTTGCTTAGGTTTAGGTTATTACAGTTTCTCCTGTGACTACAGTTGCTATTTCCCTCTTCTATAGAAATGTAAAGGTATAAAAATGAATGTAAATCTGTTTGGGGCTTTTCAAGGCGATATGAATCCCTTGAAAGCTGCCAACGGTAAAGCTGATTTTGATCTTTCCTCAGAGTAGTCGGTAGTCTGTCTGACCCTACAGTGGTCATGCTTCAACACCTGTAGAGTGTGCTCACTTGAAAGAGATCCTGGGCCATTGGGTGGCCAGGGCTCTGCTGTGTAGGTCTGCAGTGCCCATGTGCCTGAATGGGTCCAGCTGGCACAAGAAGTCCAGGTGAATAAAGCAAGCATTCACCATAAATGGCACTGCTGGTACCACTTAAGTCTCAAGCACAAGAAGACCCCCTACCAGGTCTGGTATCTTGAGGGCTCAGAGGTCATCTCTTAACCTTCTCTTTGGACTTTGAGCCATTTGAGTAACCAGCTTGCCTGGTGAGTTAATCCTTAACTATCCAACCCCTGCCCCCATATTAGTTTGGGTTCTAATAGCACAATACTCATATTTATTTGAGGGTTGACATTTAGCACAGTAATTTTCTGAATGATATCAATAACATCAGTATGACTATGCCTAACATTTAGAGAAGACAATTTTGGTCAAATACAGATTGAAAAAATAGCTAAATAAGGGCCAGGGATTTAGCTTACGTGGTACCACACCTACCTTGGAAGCATAAAGGCCCGAGTCAGATCCCCAGTACTATTTTTTAAAAAAAAAAGGTTCTCTAAAAAATAGCTAAATAATTTTGTAAAGTCATTGCTTATCTTTTGTTTGTTTGCTTTTGGTACTAGGTCTCAATATGTTGTCAAGGTTTTCCACAAACTCCTGAGCTCAAGCAATTCTCCTGTCTCAGCCTCCTGTGTAGCTGGGACTACTACAAGCTGGGTCTATCATGCCTGGTATTCATTTTTGTATTTTTGAACAAGTTTAATTACTCATATTCTTTTGATATACTGATATTTATACTTTATGTTTAACTTATATAGAACAGTTAGCTTAGAAATGAGCTGATATTTAGCCTACTCCAGCTTTTCCTCAGACCAGACATTTTTAATTAGTGTTATATCCTGAAAAAGCTTTAGTTCAGTCTCCTAATACAACTGATCACCAATGTTGATGTGGCTTATTTACAAAGGACTATTTTTTTTTTTTTTTTGAGATATGGTCTCACTTTGCACTTCAGACGGGCCCTGAACTCACTATGTAGCCCAGGCCAGACTGAACTCATGACATTCCTCCTGCCTCTGCCTCCCAAGTGCTGGGATTATAGGCATGAGCCACTACATTGGCACTCGGGAGGCAGAGGCAGGAGGATTGCTGTGATGGAAGTTTGAGGCTGAGTTCAGGGCCAGCCTGAACTACAAAGTGAGATCCTGTCTCAAAAAAAAAAAAATTAAAATTGTATTTTTATGCCTTGTCAAAGAATCAGCCCTTGTCTATCCAGTGTACTAGATATTAATATGGACAGATGTTGACATAGCTGTGGATGATTGGATAATTTCTGAGTTCCAAGTGAACTGAGACAAAGCTGGTCGGGAGCAATCCTATTTTGGAAAAATTATTGCACATTT
Organism: Petromus typicus; assembly: GCA_004026965.1. Lineage (NCBI taxonomy): Eukaryota > Metazoa > Chordata > Mammalia > Rodentia > Petromuridae > Petromus > Petromus typicus. Next base: position 8,921 of record PVIR01035298.1, on the reverse strand, counting down.
GGTACTATATTAGGTGAAACTTTCTTGCCTGCAGACCAGCTATGACATATCCAAACCCGAGGACTTGACTTTAATCTTCACCTCTGTAACAACAAAGACCCCAGCCAGCGGTCTCACATGCTGTGATTCTCCAGGGCAGAATTGCTTCACACTATTCATCTACATAATTCCTTAAGGATTATTATTAGCATCTGCCCTGCCTTTCTGAGTCTTTTGTTAATAACGATATATAAATAAAAGTGTGGCAAGCTTGAGGCCGGTGACTTTTCCTACCCAGAGTAGCATGGATCAGGCCCAACCTCAGCTTCTCTGTCATTTCTGTTGAGTTATTAATTAACTCACCATGTGCTGTCAGGCTCACAGGAAACTAGAACTTAACTGCAGAGTTTCCAGTAATGTCCCCTTCCCCTGTTCCCTTTAAAAGCTCATTACCCTATCTCTATGCACAGGCTTGTACTGAGGGACACTAGTTTCCAGTGTATGCTGCTAGGTGGCTGGCCCACTTGCTTCTCTCAGGATATAGGTCCTATTGTAAATAGTTCCTACTCCATTGACAATACGGGTCTAATTTCAGTCAATTCTGGGAGTGAGGCCAGTCAGCATATCAATATAAATTATGGACCACCACAGAACTACAAAGATTTAGTGGGCTGTATGACTCCTAAAGTGTATCTCTTGATCCCAGGTAGCCAGAGTGGATGTAATCAATTACTCCGCACCTCGTTCAGCTTTTTTTTTAAGGTTTTTGAGACAGGGTCTCACTTTGTGGTTCAGGCTGGCCCTGAGCTCAGCCTCAAACTCACATCACAGCAATCCTCCTGCCTCTGCCTCCCGAGTGCTGGGATTACAGGCGTGAGCCACCACGCTCGGCACTGGTATGTGGTATTGGTTGGCGCTGGGGTGAGTCTCCACACCCAGTATTGTTATGTGGTTACCGGGGATTGAACCCGGGTCCTTGCGCTTGCAAGACAGGCGCCGGAACCACTGAGCTATATCCCCGGCCCCCTCGTTCAGCTTTTATGTGTATCAAAATGGTTGAGAGATCCTTGGGTGAGTTTATATCACTTTTGGATGCTGAGGTCTTAGCATCAGGTTTGAGTATGCCTGATTTCCTTTACCCTGCCCCATTGTCTTTCCAGACTGACTTCTATCTCTTGCCTTTCTCCTAGAGGAGAACTCTGTCTAATCTGCTAATTCTAGTTAATAGATCTTTTTCTTGAATGCCATTCCTCATTGAAAACAAATTCACAAGTACCCATCCCTGCAAAGCCTTCGCTGTCTTGTGGGCCAGTGTGTGTCTAACTCATCATCATGTGGTAGCATTGTAAACTGATGGTATGTATGCAGTTAGAACATATGTTTTGTAACCCAAACTGCTGGGAATTCCTCATTAGGGTCAGGGGAGTGGTAGTTACATAGACATAGGTGTAATAAGGGTGATTGCACTGAAGCCTCCCTATATCAGGGTGGGAATATATTCCAGAAGAGGTGACATCAGAGAAAGAAGTTAAGCAGATAAGATTCCTTCGATCTGTGTTTCAGAAATCATCCTTTGTTGAAGCTGAACATCATTCTGACACCTCACTTTGCAGCTCACCAAGCCAAACGGTGGCAACTTTGGTTAAAAGTGTCCTGGTTTCAATCAGTGGTCTTCCAATTCCTAATGAAGTGCCACCTGAATGATTTAATGGGCTGAGAGTTGGGATAAAAACAAGGCAGAATAAATGAGGATGTTTTTAAATTTTTGTGTACTTTACATCTGAATATAGATTGTTTTAATACTTTTGGGGCAGGAAGAGCTTTAATAATAGTGATAATAACTTTTATTGAAATAATCTCCCTTTTCAAGACAGTTCTGTGAGGAAAGGTTCTATTTTTATTTGACTAGTCTCAGCCTGAAAATAGCTGAGTTTAAAAGAAAAGTCTATGGGATGGACATTTACCTCACTGGTTCCAGTGTCTGACTGACAAGCGCAAGGTCCCACCCAAGTTTGATCCCCAATCTGTGGTATCACATACCACAGTGCCGGGTCTGGTGACTCACACCTGTAATCCCAGCACTTAGGAAGCAGAGGCAGAAGGATTGCTGTGAGTTCGAGGTTGGCCTGGGCTACATAGTAAGTTCATAGCCATCCTGAACTACAAAGTGAGACCTTGTCTCAAACAAAACAAAACAAAAACCCTAAAAACCAAAAAAAGAAAAGTTCATCTTTGATTTTTAATTTGACTTTGGATTAAAACCCTGAGCTACATCTGAGGGTTTCCTAGTACGCTATGTTAACTTCCATCTTATTAAATTCTGATAGCTTCTTGGGTATATATTCAACCTGGTATGTGAATCACCATATATTTCTTTTAATCATCCAATAAACAATTACCAATAACTTGCCTGTGCTGTTTGTTGCAGGGGGTGGGGTTACCATAGGAGACAGCAGTGAAGTTCTGCTGGGGGGGGGTCACAGATTTTTTATTTTCTTGATACTGGGGATTGAATCTGGGGAGCCTTTGCACTGAGCTGCACCTCTAATGCTTTTTTTTTTTTTTTTTTTTTGAGACAGGGTCTCGCTTTGTGGTTCAGGCTGGCCCTGAGCTCAGCCTCAAACTCACATCACAGCAATCCTCCTGCCTCTGCCTCCCGAGTGCTGGGATTACAGGCACGAGCCACCATGCCCGCAGTATGTGGTACTGGTTGCTGCTGGGCGTGAGTCTCCACACCCAGTATAGGTATGTGGTTACCGGGGATCGAACCCGGGTCCTTGCGCTTGCAAGACAGGCGCCAGAACCATTGAGCTAAATTCCCCGGCCCAGGTTCCCTCTTTTCTAAAACTGCTTTAAAACTCATTTTCAGTCTGATAGCTAAACACACAGGAAGTGCACATGTTAGTGGTATTGCGTAATGGGTCAAAAATGCGTGTGTTGGGCCAGGGATTTAGCTCAGTAGTTCTGGCGCCTGTCTTGAAAATGCATGGGCCCCCGTTCGATCGCCTGGTAACCACATACAATACTGGGCATGGAGACTCATGTTCAGCAGCAATCAGTACCACATACCACAGTGCCAGGTGTGGTGGCTCACGCCTGTAATCCCAGCACTCGGGAGGCAGAGGCAGGAGGATTGCTGTGATGTGAGTGTAGGGAAAAAGGTAGCCGTTTAGCAGATTCCTGGGACAACCAGTTAAGCAGAACTTCTGCAGAGCTCCTTATGCAGAACTCCTGAGTTTCCTTATCAGCAGTTCACAGGGTGTTCCCCCTGGACATCTTGTTAAGTTTTGTATTACTGAACCTTGCAAACAGATCAGTAAACAAACACTGGGATAGGAATCAGAAAGAACTGCAATCCCTATCCCAGGAAATGCCCCGCCCACCTCCTCTGTTTTCAACCCTATGCATTGCTACTTTGTATTGGCTCTATAATAAAAGAGCTGTTGGAAGACAGCTTGGTGGTTCAGTCGTCCGAGGCTGTTCTCCCTGCTGGAACTCATCCCTGAGTGACTCCTTTCCTTCTTAAAGAAAAAAAAAAAAAAAAAAGCATGTGTTTACATCGGTATAGTCACAGCTCTTCACACGTAGTTGAAATCCTCTACAGTGCTTTCTTCCTGCTTTTCTGAAATGCACAGTACTTACCACTATCATTCTGTGCTTTGAAGTTGTCTGCCTTGCTTTGCAGTCCTAGCAGTCCACTAGTTTTCAAGCCTAAAACTCTAGGCAAAGGCAGCGGCTCAAGCTCAAGGTTGGACTGTTCTCCTGGCGCCAACAGTCGCCTCGTCCAACCACTGCTCGAGCCACACGCACGTCCCGCCCAAGTGCCCGCCCGGCCAGAACGTTCCATTGGCTCTCCTCCCACCCATCTGTCAGAACTCCGCCCACAAACCCGTTTTCGCCCCACCCATGTATCCCATCATACCCCACTACCGCCTATGTTTCTGAGCGCTGGGCGGTATGTGGGCTGTGGCCCGCCTGCTGTGGGACCCCAGTTATGGGCTGCAAACGCTGTGCAGTGGCGGTCGTGGCGTGTGCCTTCTGGGTCTAGGTCGGGGCCTGCGGGCATCCGCGGCCTCAAATGGTAACAAGAACTTGCTCAAGAAGCTTGCCTCCAAAACCAGGTAATGCGCGGGCCGTGTCTGTGGTACGCCGGCCTTCCTGAGGGAAGGGCGCATGTCTGTGGGGAACCGGTGTCCACGCCAACGTAACACTCTCGACCTTCACCTTGACCTGTTTTTAAAACATTTATTTTAAGTCTGCTAAAATCTTAAATTACACCAAGAACATGCATAGGTTAGAAAGAAAATAAAAGCGATGTGATATATCATGTTCATTTATTTTGATTCTAGTCAGCTCAAGCCTTTTTTCTGGAGAGTATTTGCCTCAAAGAGAGAAAGAAGAAATATAATAATTTTCTTTATTTATTAATACTGACTTTCTACGTGGCTTTAATTTGATGAATAAAGTTTGTTGTCAATTTTTGTAATGATAACATACTTTGATTTTTACACCCTTTTAAGTTATACTACGTATGGTAGATTTTTGTTTTCATAAACTTTTAAAAATGCTTCTATGTTTACGGAAAATTTGTAAAGATACACCAAGTTCCCTTTTAGGAGTATCTGGCTTCTATTTAATGCCTTAAGTTAGCACTGCACATGTTAGGTAATTAACTGATACTGAGCCAGGCGTGGTAGTGTATGCCCTTAATGCCAGTGCTTTGGAGCCTAAGGTCTCACCAGGTCACTAAATTGATCAGGCTGGACTCCAGCCCTTAGTCTCCCAGAGTGCAGGGATTACAGACATGCATTACCTTGCCTACTCCTCTTTTATCCATTCTGTGTTTTTCTCTTTGAGAGCAAGTCTATATGTATAGCCCTTGCTAAGAAGTGGAAAGTTTTGTTCATGAATTATTTAGAATTTTTTGTGAAGATTCACCTTTTCCTTCATATTTGTTAATTCACAAAGTGGACTCATGGATTATAATCCAGTATTACTTTATCTTACTCATTTTAGGCCTTAGGAGCCCTCTTGGCTCCTCTTCGTGTGATATACCTCATAATATGGGGTCTTGCGGTGTGTGTTTGTGCGTACACATATTTAGTACTTCTTTATTTTCTGCCTCTGTAAGATGCTTGAGATTCATCGTATATACTCTTTTTCAGCCTTATAATCAGCTCTTTTTCTGGGGAGCCTGGTTATTGGAAAATGGTGCTGTGAAACCATGGATTGGGTGCCAGGTGTGCTTACTCTTACTGAGGTCTGTTGGGCTCTCTCAGCTGAAGAAGAAAAACAAGATGATTTGAGCATTTATTTTGTTTTTGTTTTTTTTTGGTTTTGCTTTATAATTCAGGCTGGCCCTGGAGCTCAGTATGTAGCCCAGGCAAGTCTCAAATTCACAGCAATCCTCTTGCTTCTGCCTCCTGAGTGCTGGGATTACCGACATGGGCCAGCATGCCCAGCGTCGTGGTATGTGGTATTGATTGTTGGTGGGCGTGAGTCACCACTCCTGGCATTGTGATGTGTGGTTACCAGGGATCAAACTAGGGACCTTTTGCTTGCAAGGCAGGGGCTGGAACCACTGAGCTAAATCCCTGGCCCATAAACATTTTTGTATGTAACCATCTGTCCAACTGTAGTGTACCACCACATGGAACATTTAGCCTGTTTACCTTGCTTTTCTGTAGTCCCTTCTGTGTTAGTAAGAAGTATAGCTCCTTCTGTCTACTACCTAATTATTCAGTGACTGCTCACATGTATAGCTGAGAATTAGAATTGTCATGGTTACCTCCATGGGAAACCACTTGAGCTTCTCATTGTGCTTATATGCTGCTCAGGAGAGTTTTGTTTACTAGGAATTGCACACTGAGATGTATCTCTGGGCCCTTTTTAATTTTTTACACAGTCTTCATGAGTGGTTCATTTTTTAGATTTGTATTAATATGCCTTCTCTGTCAAGGTTAACTCCATATAGTTGTGCAAACCTGTTAAGGTAGTTTATGTAACACTTTCTTTTTTAATATGCTGTGTGGACCAACATAATTTTTGTTTTTTTCCTATAGAAAGAAGATTTGGTATGAAGGTCCTTCTCTGGGGTCTCACTTGGTAAGTGTTGAGCAGTAGCAGTAGTTTTATGGTTATGATGGAGCAAGGTTTAAAAGTTTGCCTAACTTTGCATTTCTGTTCTGAAGGGAATTATCTGTGAGTGGCCCGTGATGTCCCCAGAACTGTTGATTTTGGCCTTTTATGAGAAAAAATGTCCAATTCTGAAGTTTTCTAGAAAATCCTACCAAATTCTAATACATTAACATCTATTCAGTTTTTATTGTATGTATGTATTGTAGAAGTTTATGTGATAAATGATTCTAGTTAGAAAAAAAAACATTATGTAAACTAAAAGTACTGAACCATACATTTTAACAGTTTAACAGGGGGAATGTTATGGTACGTGAAGTATATTTTAGTTAAGTTTTGGAAGGAAAAAAAAAAGTTAAATTGTGGGTATTTCTTATTTTGGAGGACTGGTGGGTAAAATTAGAAGGGTCCAGTTCTGTGAGATAGACTTCATAGCTCGACAGTGAGAATATCTATCCAGTTTTCGTTTGAGCCCTCACCAGCAGTAAGTCAGTGGAGTGTAAGTTGGTGATGATTGTTAATGCTGCCCTTGTTTCATGTGTCGTTTTTCTCTTTTTGGAGACTTACAAACCATCCAAGTTCCCCTCCCTCCTGAAGGCTACCTCAAAGAAGACCAGGAAGGAAGACCATGTGCGCCTGAGAGTCCTGAATGGCCTCCTGCACAAAGCCTTGACAGATATGCTCTCCACACCGGAAGTGAGCCAGGAGGTCTATGACCTGAATGTAGAGCTTTCCAAGGTAGCACGTGGGGCCAAAGGTGTAGAGGTGATGTGAAGATGGCAGTGTTACCTGACTACTTCATTCCTATAATCTTGGTTTGGGGCAGCAGAGGTGATATGGTGCTGAGTCTGATCATTTAAATCCATGGGACAGAGATAACCTGCGCTACAGGCCAGAGGTAGCTAGGTTACTTGCACCCTAATAACCATACAGCCCTTGGCTTTTTGTCACTTAATCAGCCAGTGTGAGTAAATGGTCCAAGGATGCTCCAAACTGGACACAACTGCTATTTTTTGGCATAAAAAACGAAGAAGAGCCTGAGATCTTGGCACTCAAGGAGTTTGAAGCAGGAGGATCACAAGTTTGAACCCAGTCTGGGCAACTGAGGAACACCTTAACTCAGATCTCAAAATAAAAACCTGGAATGTATCTCTGTACAAAGTCCCTGGATTCAGTCTCTAGTACTGCATAAAAAACCCCAGATAATCAAGGGGCTGGGGATTTAGGTTAGTGGCATTGCACTTGCCTGGCAGGCACAAGGTGCTGAGTTTGACTTCAGTACTGAGGGAAGAAAAAAAAAAGGCAAACTTAAGACAGATCAAAGGTGCATCCTCTGGCCTCTCAGAGGGAACTGAGTCAAAAGGACAGTAAGCAGCTGTTAGGTATTTTCGATGAGCATTTCAGGAAATGGCTGTGAGTCAAGTGCTTTGGGTTTGGCTAGAAATTATCCAAGTGGTTTCAGGATCTGGAGAAGACAGGAAGAAGAGTTTTGTTTGTGTAGCACTGTTTCCCCAGCTCTTGGTGCTCTGTAGCAGCAGTAGGTCGTGGACTGTGTCTGGGTGCCATGGGAACAGTGGGTTTCAGTGTGAGAGAGATGCTCTAAAGGGCACTGTAGAGTCTGGAAGTTTGACTTCCAGAATGTTGTCTGTGTGAAAACCCTTGTGAAGTAAGTAACTTGTGCTTGGGGTGTGGGTCTCAGGTCTCTCTGACTTCAGACTTCTCAGCCTGCCGAGTGTACTGGAAGTCAAGTCTCTCTGCTGACCAGAATAAGCACACGGGGGCCATTCTGCAGAAGAATGCTGCATACATGAGGTGATGATATTCACTTTCTACATGTACTTATTTCCTCTTTGCATCCCAGATTGCCCAACTGTCTCACTTGTAGGTAGACTTTAAAATTTTTCTCATTAAAAGTTTTGTGTTTAAGAAAATTTTTTCAAGCATTTTCTTGAATTTCAAAGCATAATTTGTATTGTTCTATATGATGCAAACTATTTAGCTTTTCCCAAAGTTTAGTAGAGATTTAAAGATCTCTACTAAGGAGGTTAATTGTAATTGTAATAATTGTAATAATTGTAAGGTTACAATTATTTTTGGCAGCCAGGACTGGTTTTCACTCATCTGTAATTCCATATACCTGTGAGGCTAAATTGGGAAGGTTATAAAATTTGAGACCAACCCTAGCAATGTAGCAAGACCCTGTCTAAAATTGTAAAAAAGGAGATGACAGTTGGGGATTTAGCTCAGTGGTTCCAATGCCTGCCTTGCAAGTGCAAAGTCCCAGGTTCAGTCCACATACAACAATGCCGGGTGTGGTCACTCATGCCATCAGCAATAAGTACCACATATCACAGTACTGGGCATGGTGGCTCATGCCTGTAATCCCAGCACTTGGAAGGCAGAGGCAGGGGGATTGCTGAGTTTGAGGTTGAGCTCAGGACCAGCCTAAACTACAAAGTGAGGCCCTGTCTCAAAATAGGTGAAATGTACTTCAGTGGTAGAGTACTTGCCTAGTATACATTACACCTGGGTTCAATCTCCGGTATTGTCAGAAACAAATAAAAAATTGATACATTGGGCCGGGGAGTTAGCTCAGTGGTTCCGGCGCCTGTCTTGCAAGCGCAAGGACCGGGGTTCGATTCCCCGGTAACCACATAACAATACTGGGTGTGGAGACCCACACCCAGCAGCAACCAGTACCACATACCACAGCGCTGGGCGTGGTGGCTCACGCCTGTAATCCCAGCACTCGGGAGGCAGAGGCAGGAGGATTGTGATGTGAGTTTGAGGCTGAGCTCAGGGCCAGC
>PVIR01035297.1:0-16569 GCA_004026965.1 Petromus typicus | reverse complement strand
CCCCCCCCCCTTTTTTTTTGTCAGGATATCACTTTGTAGTTCAGGCTGGCCCTGAGCTCAGGCTCAAACTCGCAGTAATCCTCCTCCTCTGCCTCCCGAGTGCTGGGATTACAGGCGTGAGCCACTGCACCCAGCACTGTGGTATGTGGTAGTGATTGCTGCTGGGCATGCGTCTCCATGCTCACATTGCTGTACGTGGTTACCAGGGATCGAACCCAGCTCTTTGTGCTCGCAAGGCAGGCGTCAGAATCACTGAGCTAAATCCCTGGCCCTTGCTTCTTCTTCTTCTTCTGAACTTGCCATTCTATCTTCTGAACATTATATTAAGCCCATCAGTCTTCCTCCCCGTCAGTCGCCGGGGCCCATTTTAGCTCAGCCTTCATTTTACCATACTTGATGGTCCATCTCCCCTTTCTTGTTTCCAGGCATTCCTTTTGGTTTATCTAGTCCCACCACATCTGTTCTGCTATCCTGTTTCCTTTCTCTTTTTTTATCCTTGTTATTTAAACACTTCCTGGGACTGTATCAGTGTATCTCATAACCCAGTGGTTCATTTTGTCTAACTCGATGTTGTCACAATCAGGCACCTTTAAACCTTTCCTATGCCTCAGCCCTCAAAGCCCTAATTCTACAAGTTGGTCTGGCTTACCTATCAGGGGGGTAGGGGGATTCGTGTAAGAACTAAAATCCTCCATCAGCAAGACCACTTTTATGAAAACACGTGAAGGTCTGCCCTACCCAGAATCCTCAGTGTGTCAGTATGACACAGTGACTGAATAATACTTAGTATTCAGCCTGAGGTGAAGAGTTTCTTCAGAGCCGTTGATTACTTGGTAAGGAATGAGCAGAAGTGCTAATGTACTCACTTGTAGTGGGAGCCAGGGAACAGGCCAGCTTAAGACAAAGACTGCGTCTGTGCATTGTGAGTGTGGCTGGTATAAGAGTAAAAGCAACTTACATACCAATAATATTCAGAAAGACAGACCTAGGCATGATCTTGTCCATTCCAAGATTTGTTCATGTAATCTGTTTTCAGATCTGTTGTAGAAAATCTTTCCTTTGCCTTCTGTTCAAAGGCCTTCAAAATCTTCAGTTGGCCCTTCCCTGAAATCTCTAATTTAGGAACTGTCCCTTGGGCTGGTGGCTCTGAAAGTGAACCAGCGTAAGTAGTCAAATGGCTGTATCAGCCACTAACATACACACACCAGTCCAGACAGAGTCAAGCTGTAGTGTCTGGTCCCCTGGTCTGTCATTAACACCTCCGTGCCAAATAAGCTATGAGACTGGGCAGCTCCAGGAGCCAATTTAGCAGGAAGGGGTGAGGCATAAGCCACTTTAGAAGACTCAGGCAGCCATTTGACAAGAGAGCCCACCCTGGAAGGGAATCTCCAAAATACCAGAAGATAGCACAGAAGAGTCCTCCCCCTGACCCGCCCCAGCGAGAAGGCATGCCACCAGCCTGTTGATTTAACTTTTCTAAGCATCTGAGATTGGAGAGAAGGGGAAGTGTTGACATAATTTGCGGAGACTGATTTCAAAGGAAGGAAAAAGACAAGTTGCTCCCGGAAGAAGGCCTGTACAGGGGGCTTCTCTCTTTCCTGTTAGAACTTTTAGGTTCAACACCAAAGATCTGCTTATTTTGCCCTTGCCCAGCTCCAGGAACTTACACTCTAGCCAACTGCTTCCCGCCATAGAGTCTTGAGTTGAACTATGAACACATTCAGTCTGAATTAGTGGGCCATGTGTATCAAAAGGACTATAAAAACCAGGCAAGTCCACTCCTTGCTTGGCATTTTCCAGGGAGAAGATACATGAAGCTCATAAAACTTCTGTCACTCTCCCCGTCTCTTTCTAGGCTCTTTACTTCAATTTCTATCCATGATTTTGAGCTCTTAAAGAAGCTCCTGCTGGTCAGGGATTTAGCTCAGTGATTCTGGCACCTGCCTTGCAAGTACAAGGGCACAGGTTCGATCCTGGTAATCACATACAACAATGCCGGGTGTGGAGACTCACTCCCATCAGCGATCAAAATCACATACCACAGTGCTGGGCATGGTGGCTCATGCCTGTAATCCCAGCACTTGGGAGGCAGAGGCAGGAGGATTGCTGAGTTTGAGGCTGAATTCAGGACCAGCCTGAACTACAAAGTGAGACTCTGTCTCAAAAAAACTGAAAAAAAAAAAAAAGAAAAACAAAAACAAAAAGAAGTTCCTGTGACCACAATGCTTTCCCCACCCCCACCCCTATGTCCATTCTTGATCATCAGCCTTGGTCAGACTGGAAAGGAACATGTAGCCAAGTGCGCTGGCCTGGGGGTGCTGGTGGGGTCCATTTAACTAGCAAAAGCCAAGTCCACAAACTACTGGAATTTCCCCACAAACCTCGCAGACCCAGCAACTTTATTTTGCTCAGCTGTTTCTCTCTCTCTTCCTCCCTCATATTCTACACCATCTATTTGGAGAGGTAGTTACACTTTTCTCTTCTCCACCACCCACACTTGTAGACAAACAGGGTCATTTGATAAACACCAAAAGACGGGTGGGCGTTTCCAAGTTGATCTTTCGGGGAGGGGTATCTTTTCTCCTCTTTTAATGACTCCTAGGATCCATGCTCAGCTAATCTCCCCCCAAAGTCAGTTGGTATGAAACACGTTTCTGGACCAGCCTAGTTCACAGGTCTACCCAGCATTCCAGTGTTTAATTACTTAACGTGTTTCAAGCACAAGCATTCTGGAAACTCAAATGACCCTATTAAAGAACGGGACCTCACCTTGGGGGAAGGGGAATAAACTCACTCTCAGGATTAGTATTATTTAATAACACATGGGCTTGGGCATGCCTCACGAAACTCTAACCACACTGTCAGCCCAGGAAGGGAGCAAAAGCAGGGTTGGAGGTTTGGGGATGTAGCTCAGAGGGTGCTGCAAGTGCAAAGGCCTGGGTTGAGTCTGGGAAGGTCGCTTTTGTTGAAGACCTGCTAGTTAACTAAACTCCGGTATATTAATTCATCCTAATTTCCCCCCATAATGTCGTCCATGTAAACAGCGCCTCTCAGCTGAGTGTGTGGAACTGTTTACCCGGCAATGGGTCTTCCCTGAATAGGATGTTTCTATTTAGAGTCTAAATATCCTCCTCGGGACCCACCGGCACCTCTAATCCCATCTCTCAAGCTAACAGTATGAGAAGGCAGCGTGGGTGGGAGTATCTGGGTGGTATACCCCCGAAACCACAGTAATTGGAAGGGAAAAGAAGCAAATATCAATTAGGGATTCCTCAGGCAGCTACCAATCTTTCCAAGAGATTCCACGTTGGTCTCTTCAGAAGTAAGGCTTCCCAGGAACCTCCAAGGGAACCGGCAGGGCTCCGCTCACATCTCGTAGTGCTGAACTCCTCCCCGGGAAGCCTCGGGTTATCTACTCGGCTCCTGGCTTCCCTGTGGGCCTGTCAACTGCCAGCTTCCTAGCCCGTCAGTGGGAATGCGGCAGGCAAGGCTTTGAAAGCGGAGGCCATGAAAGGTGGAGTTCTTCGGCAGCCCTCGCGGCGCCCCCCATTTCTCCCTGACCGTAGAGGATGCTAAGCGCGCTTCCTCGTTCCCTCAGCACCCCTCCCCCTGAGGTTCTGGCAAGAGGGCCAAACGTTAGCAAATAACGTGGGGGGCACAAGGTGGGGCAGGCGAGGGGCGCCGCGGGATACCCCGCAGACGGGGTGGCGGGGGCGGATGGGGGCTCGCCGGGGCTCGCGGGCCGGGAGCCCCCCGGGAAGGCGGGCAGGGCGCGCCTGTTTACCCAGGAGGGCTGTGCTGATAGCACGCTCCTCGAGTTTACTTTGCTTTCCTAGAGTTTATTGTAAAGGGGTAAAGTTTTCGGGTCCGTCACGTGACCCTGACAGGTCCGGCCTATGGCGCGGCGGACCACCCACGCCGAGGGCCACGGAGCGGCTTAATAGCAACAGCCTTGGGATTGTGCGTCCGCGCCGCGCTAGCCGAGAGACCCGCGGCCGCGCTGGGGTTCTTACCCTTTCCGCTGCTTTTGTAAAGACGGAGGAGGAGGAAGAGAAGACGAAGAGCAAGACCAAGAAAAAGACGACGACAGGAAAGACAAAGAGACCCGCGGCGGCCCGGCCAGGGGGAGACCGAGGAAGGCCAGGAGAAGACGGAGAAGCGTTGGACGAGGAAAAAAGGGCTGGATGTGAACTCCAAGCCCAGGTCCGCGCCCTCGGCACCGCGCTCCGGGCAGGGGCTGACGGCCGGCGATGGTGAGTGCGCCCCGGCCCCGCGCGCAGTGCGCCCCGGTCCCCAGCGCCGTGCGCCCCGAGCGCGGACGGGGGAGCTCGCCTGAGCGCCAGGCGGCGGGGCGGGCCGGGGAACGGCTCCGGGGGGAGTTCCCACGGAGGGGGTGGCCTGGGATCCCATTTTCACGCTTGAGAGGGTCGCCGCCTCGGCTTCCGCTCCCCAGCCCGGTGGTGGCCCCTGGCTCGCGAGCGGAGGCAGAGCTGGTGATCACCGAGCTGGTGCGTAGAGTGACAGCGCCGGAGGCGGGCGGGGGCTCCGGGAGCGCGCGCGCGCGGACGCGGGTCCTCTCCTCCGGAGGCGCGGGCGCACGCCGTCGCACCTATGCCGGGGGCTCCAGGAGCCCCGCGGGGACACCTGGCTGATGAGAACGCCTAGGCTGGAGAGGGGCACTTTACGAAAATCCGGGGCTCCCACGCCCATCTCTCCGTCGCTGCTGTTGAGAAACAGGACCACAGGGGCGCGCTGCACGAGGGTCCCCGGCAGAGGAGAGGTGTGTTGACTCTTGGCGCCCACAGTTGGGGCGCACCGGTGCCAGCTACCCCTTAAAGAGCTGGCCGAGTAGTCCAGTGCGAAGAGCGCAAAGTGCTGCCTCGGGGGAGCCCGGAGGTGGGTCAGACTGACCCAGACTCTCAGAAACCCCGATCCGACACTGGGACACAAGATCTCCAGAGACTCTCTGACAAGTGCTGTGTCTCAACACATTTTAAATTCGTGTTTAAAATGATGACCAGTGTGTGGATGAACAGCAAGTCCTAAGTTTTCTCATCCCAGTTTTCATCGTCCTAAAAATCCTATGAGTTGTTGTGTATGGGAAACCCCCAGAGACCTCTTTTTGTTTTTCCTGGATCTGGGAGAGAAGACCGTCTTCCTCCCTTTTACCCTTCCTTCCTCCCTGGGGAGGAGAAATACAAAAGAACTAGACATAAATAATAAAGACCTACAATGGGTCTTTAATAGTTGGATCACTGAAGTCTTGCACTACCACAATAGTCCTTTTTCCGCATTTTGTATGTGTTTGGTTTTTGTTGTTGTTGTTGCTTTTTTGGGGGGGGGGTTGATTTTTTTTTGCTCCAGTACTTCAACAGGCAATTAAGTGTCTCCACAAAGAAAGACAATGCTTTGGGGTGTCATCCTTTGTTACTGTAACTTATTATTTCTGGGTGGTACCTCAGGATAAATTGTTGCCTCAGGTGCATTGTGTCCCCATGTTGTAAAACAAGGGGCCTTCAGTTGTAAGTTTATGTGTGTTCCAGTTGTCACCCACTGCTCATCCAGCAGGCTGTAAAACGCTTTTGAGCCTATGATCTTTGTAAATTAAAATGTTGGATCAAAGTGGACACCAATAGGCCTCACCATCTTAATGCGCCCATTCTCAATTTGGGGTATTAGCTTCATTTCAAACTCACTATGAGAGGTGTATCTAATTTCTGGTTACAATCTAGTCATAATCTGACAGGCTATTTGAACAGGAGTTAACACCATTTGAAATTATTTTGTACAAAGATTTTTCTTAAAGGCTGGATTATAAATTGTCTCCAACTTTCTACAGATAGAAAACCTTATAGGGTGAACCAATTTGGATTAAAGTATTTATTCTCTCTATCACACACACACACACACACCTTTTATTTTCCCCAGCCTCTGCCACAGTGTATAATGCCCTATTGAGACGTGTAGGCGTGATGTGTAAACCGGATTAGCAGTATGAAAGAAAGACACACAATAAGCTGGAATTGTTTTACTTCCCTTTCATTTCTCATGCCTATATCTCTAATAAATTTGTTGTTCCAGCAGTGGGTCAAAGAGATCATGTTGCTCAGCTGCTTTTTCATGCAGGACCCAAAGCCAAGATCACTGAGATGAATGGTGTGCCTTCTGCCACAGGCAAAACTTGGTATAGATCTATTAAGGAGATAGAGATGAGGCGAGAGAAAGATGCAGGACAGAAATGTTCATAGTCTGGGTCTTTCAAGAATACATCTCTATCCATTATAGTCATGAGGCTGGGAAGACAGAAGGGGAGGGGATCAATGGAATATTTCCTTTCAAGTTCATTGAAGGCACTGAATATTCTCTGCAACTGTTGGCATTCTTAGCAAGAGAATAGCAATAGCTTTTGGTGTCGTGCAGAGTCTAGTTCCCCTTTTACACTTGTATTTAAACCTGGAGTGGTCAGTGGAGAGATTTCTGAGACCCTCTCCTCTGCCATCCTCTCCACTCTCAGCTCTTGAGCTCCAAAATGCCAGTGCTCCGGGTTTGTTCTGTAGACTTCTCATTTACTCCTTTGTGGAGTTGGGAGCAGCTTCCCATTAAAGGAGATCAGGGGTAATTAGCAGCATTATTTTGACAAGTTGGCTAGAGCTGTTCCCCTTTCCCCCAGCCTGGGGAGGTAGGGGGTGGGGGACTAAGGGCAGGAAACTGAAGGTAGAAGGCAGAAGGGGAGGGGGGGACCAAGCCCAGTGGTTTTACATTTTGTGGCTGCTGGATCTTTATTTCCTCTTCCTCCTTGACTCATTTTCTACCATCACCTTTTAAGTAAATATAAAAACTGCCAATGAAAAAATACCTTCTTAGGGAGCCAAGAAGAGGTGGATGGTGGCATATTGGCTTGAGCAGAGTCAAGACTCAGCTCTTATCCAAGGTACCTCCTTTGCACTGCTGAGGCCCCAGCCCATCACTCACAACCTGTAACCTTGGCTTCTCATCAATAAACAGAATAGTACATCAAATCCTCATTCATCTCGCCATCCTGCTCTCCCAACAAGAATACTGTAGGATTTAATGTCATGCTTGCAATTCTTTGGATTTCTGGAAAAGAGTATTAAAACTCATTCAACAAAATTATAAATGGTTCCAGGGTCAAATTACTGCAACACATTTACCCTTTATACATGTACACTCACCCTGCAGCTATTAGCTAAATTGCGTTGGATTTTAAAGATTCATTTGATTTGATCTGGGAAACCAACAAAAAGTTAAATCTCACTGTGGCTTCTCCTAACTGCCCTAAGTCTGGCTCCCATAGAGCTTATCATTGGAACAGCCCAACACCAAGGGCAGATGTTCTATTTCAGTGTCATCATCTGGATAATCTGATGTCAGTTTGGAGATGTGTGTGGCACGGCCAAGGCGCTCTAAAGCCCTGGAACAGAAAAGGGGGGAGGAGTTGTGAGGGAATCCAGAGAGTTGAAGGGATCTGTTTTAAAGACTCAACTCTAGGAAAAAGGGTTGGATCCTGAGGGTGAGGGAAAACTCAGCTCAGGCATTGAGAAGAACTTTGCTTGGAAAGAGAAATGGACCCCTCAGCTCTTGCCTCCCAGAGGGTGGCAGCTCCTGCTGGTCGATAATGCCCTAATCTCTCACTTACTTGGTAACTCTCACCAGGGGAGCCACTAGGCAGAAAGGCCATAAAGAGTCTGTGTTGCCCAGCGGACACCTTAGCGGGGCTAGCTCCTCCCACAAGCCCTCTCCCAGGTCTGTGGAATCCTGGTGGTTAGTTGGAACTTAACAAACCCGGTGTGGTGCAGCAGTCCCCCGCACAGGGCATGCATATTAAAGCCGACAATGCTTACAAATGTAAATAAGGGCAGATTGATTAGGAACAACATTATCGCTGGGAATGTCGCCTTCACATGCATCAGCAATGAGGCAAATTGGGGGCAGCCTCAGCCCTGACCACCCAAGTCGAGCAGGCTTTTACACTGGCTCCTCTTCCCTTTCTTAAAACGTTACAGAAACAAGGCCAATTAGATCCTCAAAGTAATTCATCTCTGTGTATGAAAAAAGCAGACCACAGGGGAAGCAGCGGGTAGGGGGTGGGGAGATTAAGATAGAGCTTGTTAGAGCGAAGCTGGGGATTGCGTCCGGGAACCAATGGGTAGAATTTACAGGCCGGAACCATTGTGTGAGATGCTGAAAAGTTAACCTATCAAACAGTGGGCGATGAGGCTCAGGGCGCTGAAAACCTCTGGGATCAATGTTCAAAACGTTTAGGAATTAAGTCGAACTGAGGGAAAAGAGCCCGATGGAGACTTTGCCAATGAAGTGATTCACGTGTGGCAGCCGCCAAGGACGCGCACCATGAGAAACGCGGGACCAGACTACACAATCCAAAATTCCGTCCCAGAATTGTATAATCCCAATACTGAAAGCGTTTACGGAAAAGGTTGGGGAGCAGACGCTAGAATTTTGGTCCAAAATGTTCCAGAGAAATCTGAAAAGACACTGCAAGGTGTCTCTAGGTACAAAATGACAGAAGAGGCCTGGAATTAAAAAAAAAAAAAATCTGTCATAAAATTAGGAAAGCTACTCCTAAGTCTCTTAAAAGGTGAGGGGCGATTTCCAACAGCAAATACCAAGTAGGCTGACTCGAAAAGTCCGCAGGACCATTTAGTAAAAGCTACCACTAAGCCACTTCCTGTCTCGGGCTACTTATCAAACATACTAAAATAAAGCCCAGGATTTTACTCCAAGATTAAACTAGTCACATGTCTGGGTCTCTGCGCTATTATTTATTAATGTAAGATCGTTTTCCAATGCATCGTGCTTGCCTGCCTTCTAGATTTCAGCAGCTCTTCCCAGAGCTGCTCACAAAATCACGTGTTCCTTGAGAGTTAAGAGTTTTGAATTTCGGCGCTGGCCGGGTAGTCGGCTTCTCCTTCTGCACACCCCCAAGTGCTTCCCTTCTCCCCTTTGTTCCTTTTTTCTCTAGCACACCATACCCGGCTCCGGGTACCCACACTTTTTTGGCAGGCTCGGAGTTTCAAGGAGCAAGGAAAGGCTCCCAGTTTAAGGAAGGAAAAGCTGGAGGGAAAGTGGCGAGGCTGGGCTGTAAGGGCAGAGAGAGGAGAAAGAGCAGGGAACGAAGAAGGGTCGAGAAGGAAGCGGGGACTGGAAAGCCGCGGGAGGAAGGAAGGGGCGGGAGGCCGGCCGCCAGGCCCCCCGCGGGAGCCGCGCGCACCGCCCCGGTGGCCGCCCGGGCTGCTAGACTGGGAGGGCCCCTTGCGCGCAGCCATTGGCCGGCGGCGGGGAGGCCGCGCGCGCATTGGGCAGAGCCCGGCCGGTCCGCCTCCAGGAATGTACTACGGCGCGTCCGGCACGTCCGTCCGCGCCGGCGGGACGCGCGCCTGCTCCGGCTCCTGGGGGCCGCGCTGCCGGGCCAGTTCTCGGTCCTGCGACCTGCCCGGCCTGCGACGACGCGCGCGGGAGGATCTGAGCCCGGCCACGCGCGCGCGCGCGTCCCAGGCCTGATCACGTGTCGGCGCGCGCCCCGCCTTCTCCCCGCTCCTCCCCCTTTCCCTCCATCTGGGTTCCTTTCTTTCCTTTCCTTTCCTTTTTTTTTTTTTTTTCAATGAACACACACGGTGTGCATCTTAAAGTCACACTGCCCCATTTCACGGCTTCAGTCAGCTTCTCGCTACCGCGGGTCCCTCTGCAGTTCAACTCTAGAAAAGAAAGGAAGAAAAAAAAAATAACGAAATGCTAAAGAGAATCGTGGGTTTGTCGGGCTGTTGCCTACTGCGGGGAAATACTGAACCTGAAAATGTAAAAAAAAAAAAAAAAAAACCGCATCCCGCCCTAGAAAAGAAAAAAAAGATTTTTCTTACAAAGCGTAGCTGTGTAGATAATTTTTAAAATTTGCCTCTGGCCATAGTGTCCATCACTCCCAGAGGTCTTCTGATTTCGTTCTGGATGCAGAGCGAGTCCTTGGGATGTGTTGATGACATATGGACTGATCCTGCAGGATCGAGACCAGACCTTGCGACCCACGCGCGCAATTTATTTCGAATGAATCTAACATCGAAGTTTTTAATCAGCCTACTAGACGCTGTTACTAAACATAAAAAGATTCATACTGATTTTTGGGGTTTTTTAAATTCAAAACTACTCTTTACAAAGTTGTGGTTAGTAAAAAGGATGGGGAATCCAAATTAACTCAAAATAATCATGAAAACTTCAAGTAAATCCTTTTCTCCGGGTTGTTCAAAGGATGCTGTTTTTATGAATGTTACATTAAAGATTGAAATAAAAACGCCTCTGGCTTCACGAGAGTGTTTTGGCATCTAGATTCCACGTTTATAAAACAGTGACTCCTTCAGACCTTGGACTATGCTTTCGTGGGGTGTGTGTTTGCGTTTCTGTGTGTTGGGGGGACGGCTGAGGGGAGGCGGATTTGAAGAAACGGTGGCTTTTCCCAACGTCCGTGTTTTCCTCTTTAACTTTCCATTTTGTTTATCTTAATATGAGGCGTTGTTCCCTGCGAGAGCCTAAGTCTTCCCTTTAGTTATAAAAGAAAAGAGAGGAGGAAAAAAAAATCTGGCACACACTGGCGCACTATCCACCACCCTGTCATTATTGGTGCAGGCCTGGGAATTCAAGCTGGACCTCCCAGGATTCGCTGCAGCTTGAGGCCAAGGTGCCTCTGAAAGCTTTTTCTTTGAGGAATTTCAGAAATTGTTTAAGCGCTTAAAAAAATATTACACCCCCCCGCGTCTATCGTGAAGTAAATGCTCTTGTGTATGTGTGCGCGTGTGTACGCGCGCGCAAAAGGCGTCTCACCAAAAAAGAAAAAAAAAAAAAAGAAAGACACAGTTGAAAAGAAAAGGAATAAGAAAGAAAGGAGGGGGGGAGCATTCCTTAATGGAAGGACTGCGTGCGAGAAGGTTGGCGCTCGAGGGGGCTCCCCCCGAGGCCGGGGAAGCACACACTGGGGTTGCCTACCTGGGTGGTCTCTCTACTTTGGTGAGCTGTTGCTAAGCAGCTAATAATAGTCATGTTTGCTGAGTAATTTCTGCCCTCGGTGAGCCAATCGCGGCGCAGAAACCCAAGCCATCTGACAGCCCCGGGGGCGGGAGCTCCAGCCTTTTTCTCTTTCGCTCGCTCGCTCCCCCTCCACCCCCTCCCCTCCTCCTCCTCTTTCTCCAAATGGAGAGAGTTCTTTTTTTTCTCCTTCCATCTCATCTATTGAATCAAGGAGCTGCTGCGGCCGCTGCCCGCCGCACACACGCAGAGCGCAGTCCCCAGGTCCCGGGAGCCAGGGAAGCGCGCGGCGCGGGGGCAGAATGGTCCAGCGGGTCGGCGAGGGGCCCGAGAACGCCGCGTCCGGGACCAAGCAGCAGCCCCAGGCGCCGCCTCCGCCCGCGGGAGCTGCGGGAGCCTCGGGAGCCGCGCCGGCCCGGTGTCGCTGAGCCCCGCCGGGGGTCTCGGCCGTGAGGGTCGGGGGCGCGCGAGGCCAGGCTCGCCCCGCGCGCGGAGGACTGGAGACCGCGGGACCCCCGCGCGATGTGGCAATGGAAGGCGCGGGCTCTGAAGGCGCGGGGGCCGCCGCGTGAGCAGGTCTGTCGCCCGGAGCCCGAGCCCCAGCGGCCGGCGGCCAGCAGCGTCCTCGCGAGCCGGGCGCCCGGGGGTGCGCAGCGGCGGCCCGGGGAGCCTCGGTCCCCGCGGAGGAGGCGGCGGCGGCGGCAACATGGCTTCGGCGGGTGACGCCGCCGAGCCCCAGGACCGGGGCGGCGGGCGGCGTAGACGAACCGGGGGGCTGCGCCGAGCCTCCGCGCCGGACCCGGACTATCTGCACCGGCCCAGCTACTGCGACGCCGCCTTCGCTCTGGAGCAGATTTCCAAGGTGCACTTCGGACTCTCCTCCTCCTCCTCCCACTCTCCTTTCCCTCCTCTTCCTCTCTGGGGTCGCTGCTGTGCGCGCGCTTACGCTCACACACACACACGCGCGCGCGCGCGCTCACACACAGACACACACACCTCCAGGAAAAGCTGCAGACAAGTGGGGCTTGAAAAATTCAAAGCCTCCCTCCGGCCCTAGGAGGAAAGGCTGGCTGAGGTCCGCAGGGGGTGGAGGTGTGTGTGTGTGTGTGTGTCTGTGTCTGTCTGCGCGCGCCCCTCCCCGG
The DNA here is from genome assembly GCA_004026965.1 of Petromus typicus. Lineage (NCBI taxonomy): Eukaryota > Metazoa > Chordata > Mammalia > Rodentia > Petromuridae > Petromus > Petromus typicus. The sequence goes on along the minus strand of PVIR01035297.1, from coordinate 4,378 downwards.
CGAGCCTTTTCCGGAGCTACGGGCAGCGGGCCACCGAGGACCACCTCTAAGGCGGCTGCGGCGCAGTTCGCCCCGCGCCCCAGCCCTGAGCTCCCTCCTCCCGCGTCCCAGCCCCAGTGTGCAGCCTAAACCTCTGTAACGCTGCCACATTTCTTAACATCTTGGAGAAGGAGGCGGAGTGGAGAGAGGCGGAGAGAGGAAGGGGGCAGGGAGCCGAAATAAAGGTGGTTTCCTTTTTTGGCAGCCGATTTTGCTTTTGTTGAGCCTGAAACCTCCGCTCCCTTAAAAATTACTCGCGGAAGAGGACATCCACCCTTCTTTTCCGGTTTTCGAGCCGCCTGTCCTCCGACCCTGACGGCAGAGGGAGTGTGGTAAACAAATTGCCACCTTAAATCTGTAGTCCGGGTGCACGGAGTGGCAGGGTTCATTGTGTTTATGGGGCCGGCTGAAATGTGTGGAATCCGGGGAAGGCGAGCACCGAGAGGGGCCGGGCGGGGGCTTCGCCTGCGCCGGCCTGCATCCCGCCGACCCCGTGAGCCCGGCGTGCGTAACGTTAGCCAGGAGGGAGAGATCCTTGTGGCTGCCCTCTTCCGCTCCCAGATCCTGTCGTAAGTCGCCGATGGCTGCTCGGCCTCTTAATTTCGCTCACATAGCGTCTCCCAACGCCGTGGAAATGCGTCCCGTCCGCTGTACTCTCCACGTGGACCCCCACTGACTACTCCTGGCATAGGGACTCGCAAAATCCGCCCCCCAAAGCACGCTCGCCCTACAGAGCTCCTGTGTCCAGAGAGGAGTCTTGCAGCCGACCTTACGGAAGAGGTCGTAGGTTCTTGGTTCCTAAGCGTTGGGCTCCTTCTCTGAAGTCACGCATCTTCTCCCTTTTCTGTTCTTGGGCGAATCCTGCTTGCGTCCAGTGGTTTTTCTCTGCCCCGGCTTCTTCCAACCGTTTCGCGCCCCAGGTCATACTCGAGGGTGCCGCGCAGTCCACGCGTGGAGTTGTCTTGGTGTCCCCAAGAGGCAGCTGACTTATGATTTATGACCGGGCAGGCTAGCCATCCACACGCCGGGTTCTAGCCCGTGCTGGGGGTGGGGTCCCGGGCGGGCGTAGGCGCGACTCCTCGGCGTTCACTCCTCCCTTCTGCTTCATCCCCAGGGGAAGGCGACCGGCCGAAAAGCGCCGCTGTGGCTGAGAGCGAAGTTTCAGAGACTCTTATTTAAACTGGGTTGTTACATTCAAAAAAACTGCGGCAAGTTCTTGGTTGTGGGCCTGCTCATATTTGGGGCCTTCGCGGTGGGATTAAAGGCAGCTAATCTGGAGACCAACGTGGAGGAGCTGTGGGTGGAAGGTAAGCGACCCGCGCCCCTTCCCTTCCCTTCACTCGAGGGGATGAAGACATTCGCCTGCAGGTACCTAGGGCGCGGCCTTGGCCAGCGCGAGCCCCCTGCCCGAACCCGGGGTGCTGTTTATTGTTTGGGCTCCTGGCCCTGAGCCAGGCTCTCCGACAAAGGCCACGCTGTGACCGGCTGTGGACGCCGCGCTTCTCTAGGTGTTGGGGAACGGATGGCGAAGGCGCGGGGCCCCTCGCGGGACGCACCACTCGGCGCGGCCGAGGTCCCGGGGCCCGCCGCCGCCACTACCGCCCGCCGGGGCCTGGCCCTGAGATGCGGCTCCACCAGAGCCTCCCGGGTTAGGGATCCCCGACTCGGCGCCCTTCCCTCTCCCATCCCAACCCACGGCGTCTGGAGCGAAAGAACGGGGGGGGGGGGGGGGGGGGCGGGGCGGGAGAGGCCACCCCTCCGGTCCGGGAGTGCGCGCGCCCCCGGCGGCGGGCGCTTGGGGGGGGGCGCGGCGCGGCCTGCGGAGGCGGCGGCGTGTGTGGTCCTGTTTTTGGACAGCTTTCAACTCTGGGGGAAAAAAACATTTGTCTCAAGGTACGAAAAAAGGAGGGGTGGGGGGGAAGGAGTCGAAAAAAATAGTAAAGCACAGACTGGAACGCATGTTTGCAAAGTAGATTAATGTTTCCTCGCGGGTGGGGACTTTTTAAATGGAATTATTCTAGAGGAAGGCTGCATTTTGCCGGCAGAAAAAAAAAATGTGTCTTAAGAACGGGGGTTGAAGGGAGGGGCCAGGGTAACACTGGGGAGGAGTCTACCAGTCTTCCATTCAAGAGCTTCAGTTTTGGGGGTTCTCGATGCCTACCTTAAACAAGAAATAGTAATCTTACTCTCCATACAAGTATTTTACATTGTTTTGCCATACGGTCCCTGCCCCTTTCTTTTCTTGGTTCTGATATTTTTAAATGGTGATGAATCCTGTTTGAAAACATTTGTTTTGCCTCCTTAAATACTTCTTTGGTCACTTCAGGAGGGTAAGATGGGAGGGTTGGAGTTAGTGCAGACATATCAGACCAAAGATAACTGCAGAACGCCCACTGAAAGACTCCCAAGACTAGGCTTGAAAGCTAAAAAGTTCTGTGCAGAATTGCTGCATTGACCCCTTTCAGGATACTGCTGGAGGCTAACTGTGGAAAAGATTCTGTTTTTCTTAAATGTTTTGCAAGCCTATGAAGTATTTAGTTGAGTGTGACAATTAAAATAATACAATTTAATAATTAAAATAATTAAGACCAGAAAACGTTCCTCCTTTAAGTAGGTGGACAATTAGTACAGCAGTGTTCTTTGGATCGAATCCATCGGGTAATTTCCCTCAGTGGCGCTTCATTATCATTGGTAGATGAAAGGAGGGTTTTATTGAGCATCTATTATGCCCCTGGTGACAAGTTTCCAGAGCGCTGAAGATGCCCTCACTCTGTGGGGGTACCTTAAGGGACTCCAGCTGGTTAGGCAGCACCACAGATTCATCAGCTGGAATCTCTCCTCTTGGCTAGTGCACTTGGGCCAGGTTTGGGTTCCCAAAGAAAGGGGACCCTGACGGTTAAATAGAGAAAAGGAGCTTCCCGATTGCAGAGAGCTAGAGGGAGGACTGGAGAGGCTTCAGTTTTTTAATGCCTGGCTTGTCCTGGAGCTTAGGGGACAATACCTGAGGATGACAGCGCTGAGTTTTGGGGTGGTATATTTGCCTAATCTCAGAGAGCTTCCATAGGTTCATCCTAATATTAGCATTACTGATCAATGATACCTTTTAAACAGGTTTAGAGAGATGTCAGTAGTACAGTCTTTCTTAACGTTACCGATTTCTGCCTACAAATATGTGTGTGTTACTGTGTATAACTCATTTTAGATGCAGGAGAAAGAAAAACGTGCTTTGTTGTAGTCGTAAGTGGGTGGGCTCCAGTTGGTTCAGTGAAATTTTTACCTGAGACAGACTACTTTTCCCGGGTTCCTTTTCTTTTTCTTTCCTCCTTGTCATACTCAGGATGCTAAGCTAGTGCTGTACCACTCTCCTTCGTCCCCACTTCCAGGCCCTGAGCTCTTCAGCATTGGGCGTTTCTTTTTTTCTTTTTTTTTTGAGACAGGGTCTGACTTTGTAGTTCAGGCTGCCCTGAGCTTAACCTCAAACTCACAGCAGTCCTCCTGCCTCTGCCTCCCAAGTGCTGACCATGCCCGGCATTGTAATAAGTGGTACTGATTGCTGGTGGGTGTGAGTCTCCATGTCCGCTATTGTTACATGTAGCTACTGGGATTGAACCCAGGCCTTTGCACGTGTAGGGCAGGCACCGGAACCACTGAGCTAAATCCTTGGCCCAGCATTGGTTATTTCTTCATGGCTCACTAGTCCTTAGGCCTAACACCAAGCTACTGGGTAACTGCCATTTACAACTTAATAAAGTGGCTCTTATTATCTTTATTTTTAAATACCATAGCTTTAAATAATATTTAACTATTTTATAAGTGAAAAACTATGGTTCATCTACATGTCTGCCCACCTGGCCTATTGATGACCTGCCAGTTGATCTCCTGTTACCTTGACCTTGATCTGTCATTCATGCCATTCAGTGTTAAATTTCATCCCGTGAAAGCAGCAACTTTCACAGACGCGGGTACATCCAACCAGGGAGGCTGCTGCACCGTTTGATAGTTGTATTTTCAGCTCTGAGGAGAAGTAATCACATGCAGATCTTGTTTGTGATACAGTGAGCATTTGTGTCCGTAGTCAGATTTGTTTACACATACCCTTTCAGGGGTAAGACCATTCTGCTATCCCAGACAGAAATGGAAGTCAGTGAATGAAAATGAATAACAGCTCCAAATCTGGATCCATTTTGTGCCTCTTTCTCTTGGATTAATTCTTCATCACTGTCCTCGAAGAAGCGTGACGCCGTCTTAAAAAAGATTGTACAGGTTTCTAAGCACTGAACTTTTACAGAAAGTGGAGTAGAAGTTGCACATTTCTCTAGTTAGATGGCATGGGAAGGAG
>PVIR01035296.1:0-16871 GCA_004026965.1 Petromus typicus | reverse complement strand
GGGATTTAGCTCCGTAATTCTGATACATGCCTTGCAAGCACAAGGGTCTGGGTTCAATCCCTGGTAACCACATACAACAAAACTGGGCATGGTGACTCATGCCCACCAGCAATCACTACCACATACCACAGTGCTGGCTAGGTATGATGGCTCATGCCTGTAATCCCAGCACTCGGGAGGCAGAGACAGGAGGATTGCTGTCGAGGATCACCTGGGCTACATAGTGAGCTCAGGGCCTGCGTGAACTACAAAGTAAGACCCTGTCTCAAAAGAAAAAACAGAGCAAACAAAAACAAGAAAGCAAGACATAAGGCAACAAAAGGCAAAAGGAAACAACTTCTCAGGCTAGCAGCCTGGTGGTGCTCTTGGCGCCCAGGCAAGCCCCCGCCTGGTCAACACTACTGTGCAGATGCTAAAGCCTGACCAGCCCCTTGGAGCCCTTCTGATCTACCAGCTGAGTCCCTGCTAGGCTGTGCTGTGATGGTCAATGTCACATGCACAATGCATCATGTGACCTTGGGAGGCTGGAGCCCAGGGTTGGGACCTGAGGTCTATGACAGGTAGGTGGAGATGTCCAGGCCACCTCTGAGGATGGCTACCCCAAGCCATGACTCCAGTGCCTCCAAAACTGTCAGAGACCTAATGAGGCTCTTTTCAGTCAGATGAAGTGCTTCAAACCACTGAGAGGCCAGGTCTGCAAGGTAGGCACCAAGTGTCTCCCACTGAAATTTTATTAACTATGGGCCACGCCAGGCCTATCCCCCTTCTCATACCGTATTCTGTACACCACTCCAGGCCTGTGGAGCCAAGACACAGCTCTTCCTGAGCCCTAGGTTTTCTCCTGACATCTTGCCTCTTGCTCTATGGTCCCCTCCCCAGCACAGGCCAGATACCTGATTCCTGTCTCCTTACAAGCTCCTCTCCAGACCAGGCTCACTAATCCTTTCTCCAGGTGCAGCTTCTCCCCAAGGCTCCTCTGGCCCCTTGCACCACTGGTACATCCCATCAGGATGCTGCCCTGTTCGGACAGTGTCCCCACCTGAACACTGCCTTATTGTGACTACCAGGACAGGATCTGTACAACCAAGGCTGGAAGAACTTTAGGCGTGACTTCATACTACACAGACGTCCCTGGGAATCCTGTCTGGAAGCAGCAGGGCATCACAACATTTGCTATTGGGGGCCTGGGGATTTATCTCAGTGGAGCTGCACCTGCCTCCAAAGTGCAAGGTCCTGAGTTCAATCCCTAGTACCAAAAAAACAATGTTTATCACCAACCTCGGGAGGAAGTCATGCAAAGTCCCATCTCTAGTAACCTCATGAGGGTGGCAGTTGTCCAGGGCCCAGCACATCCCATATCCTAAATGCAGCAAACAGTTGTACCACTATCCACTCACCCAGAATCACTCAGAATATAAGCCAAAGATCTACCTGATGATGCTTATCACTATTTAAAAAAGTGGCCCCAAACCCAAAACATTCACATCTAACCTGCTCCAATTCTCACATCAAGCGCATCTCAGAATGTCAAACAATGAAGGAATGACTAGGCACAAATAACAAGGCACAGGGGGGTGGGGGGTTATAGTTCAAGGGTCACTGTCATGACCCTGGGCTGAGAACAGTGACTTTGAGAGCTCTGGCTCCCAGCTGGAGGCTCTAACCAACTCAAATGAGTGGCAGATAGGTCGCACGTCAGTGCATGTGGCCTGGGGTCACTAGGAATGGAAATAAACGTCAGTGCTAACCACAAGCAGGTGCAGGCTGCACTGGCCACAGAGCCCCACACTGTGCCTCTCCTCACAATAAGCAAAAACATTTGGCTCCTCACATCCTATGCTAGACTAGCACCAGCTGTCCTAATTCATATGATGCTCTCAGTAGGAACAACTGGACTGGCAATGGTGGGTCCCGCTGGGGATGCTGCTAAATACCCTACAGTGTATGAGCAGCCCACGCAGGATGGTCCCACAGACCACCTACAGTGCTGAGGGAAGGAAGAGCCACTCTGCTCTCTGGGTAACCAGCCTCACCTTTCTTCTCGCGGGCAATCTTCCGCACACCTTCCCTGAATTCCGACAGCACCTGCAGGTAGGGCATGACTGTGGACTCCAGCTGTGGAAAGAATGGTGTGGTTCACTGAGAGCGGCCCAGCATCTGTACTTACAACTGAATACCTAATGGTTCAGCGGTCAGATCGCAGGGCAGGGACAGCTTGGGCCTTGCCTCTGCACCTGGCATCCCTGAGCAGAGGGCCCTGAGAGCAACAATTAGAGCCTTCGCTACTCACATTTAGGCTGGTCCCAGGCTCTCCAACAGGGAACCCCAGGGAACTTTCCTCTTTGATGGCTCCAAAGATCTAGAAGAAACAGATAGGACTTAACCACATGCAGGTGAAGCGGTGACATAGCACAGAGTACACAGCCCACACGCCTGGTGGCCCATCCAAACCAGGAATGAGATGGGAAGAGCAGCAGGTCCAGGAGGCTCAGAAAGCCATCCTGAGGACATCTCATCCATCCAGGAAAAGCCCTGGCCTGCTGCTCTGCCCTCTTGACTAAAACCATGAGAGGCCAGGAATAGGGACAAGGACAATGAGGCAAGAAGTTACCCCAGGGACCCACTGGCCTCAGGAACACTGACCCTGGATGGTGGCATTGTACAGGGAAGGAGTCTACACAAGATGTGCTCCTGGTCAAGGCCTTATCACTGGTTTTGCTTTTCCTTCTTTTTTAAAAAAAATATTTCAGTTTTTATTCAAATCTTCATTGGTACATTATATATACACATCATGATCACATTCAACATTGAGAATTTGTATTAGTACATGATACAACTTAATTCTCATTTTTTCCTTTTCCTCTACCCACCCTACAACCCCTACCCGCTATATACATAAGCTGTGTTTCCTTTTTTTATTACCATCACATTATTTTTCCCCCTTGTTAATTACCCCTACACCCTATCTCCTTTTAAATATTTTCTATTTCACAATATCTACTATATATTCTAGAACTCCTTTACATCTTCATTTTCTCATACCAGAGAAAAGATACAATATTTACACATCTGTAACCTATTTATTTCACTCATGAGGATGCCCTGAAGGTACATCCATTTGTGTTTAAATGACCAGTCTTACAACTTTTATAACAGGTAATACTCCGTTCTATAAAAGAACCACATTTCTTTATCCAGTCTCCAGTTGATGGACATTTTGGTCCGAGTAAAGGGTTCTACAGCTTTGTTTGTAATGTGCAGCATCTGTACCAGGCAGACGTCTCACTCTGCAAGTGAGGTGCAGCCACACCGGGACCCGGCTCACCTTCAGCATGCGGGTGAGGTACAGAGCAATGCTCTCCAGCAGAGCCCGGTTGGGCCTCCTCCTTGCAGCCTTGCGGGCCGCCATATAGAGGTTGCACTGACTGACCAGGGTCCGCATTTCCTCCATGACGGTGCGAGTGTCAACATTATCACAGAGGGCTTCGTGCACTGCTATCTTCTTGTCATAAAAGCTGAGCAAGAAAGAGTAGGAACACAAAAGATCAGAAGTGACACCAGGAAACAGTTCTCCACTGAGCTTGGCAGCCAGAGCGGTCTGTCCATCAGGAGGAGCACCCTGCGAGGCTTGTGGCACGTGACAGTGCTGACCTCCGCCGCCACAACCCCCAGGACAGAATGTGCTCATGCTCAGAGCCCCATGGGAAAGGTCCCATCATACTTCTTATTCAGCTCCACCTCTTCATCTTCCCACTTCTCAAACTGCCCGGTGATGTCAACAGGAGCGCGAAGGATGTCTTTCACATTTAGGAAAAACTCCTGAAGTTAGAAAAGGCAGCATTTCCATCTGGACATTTCTGGCAAACTGTTCTGAGCTGGTCTGACTTTGGGCAAACTCTAAAGAACCACAATACACTGACATTACACAAGACGCCCCAACGAAAGGAAAAACTCTGTTGTTGGGGACAGAAATGTGTTCCTACATCACCCTGCAGGATACTCGTTCAGCAGAAGCCCAGTTAGCGTGACAAGTGCTTTGCATAGGAGAAATGTGACTCCCTCAAACTCTGCCAAGCTGTGTCACGTGTAGGCACCCACTAGCACCTACCCATGCCCTGGCTTTTGTCACAAGAATAGGATATCAACCTATCACAGTGACCACAGGTACATGGTGTGGGCAATGCCCAGTGCTCGGCCTCACAAGAGCTGGGTACTTACGTTCATGAACTTCTCATACTGTAGTGCCGACTCCATGGTGTTACTCGAGTAGTCCAGGGTGTCTTTCCAGGAGTGCATGAGGAAGGCCAGCCGCAGCTGCCGTGCTGTGAGAGGACACACAGCACAGGGGCGCCATTATTCCTCAAGTGGCCACCATCACTGTATATCTGTGTGAGGTTCTGTGAGTCTCTGGAAGAAGTTGTGCTTACCTGAATGCTTCTTTAAGGCGTCTTTGATGGTGATAAAGTTTTTTAGTGATTTTGACATCTTACAGCCTGCAATCGTCAGGTGACCCGTATGTAGGAAGTACCTGACCCAGCAATCATTTTCAAAATACGCCTGTGAGGGAAGAGACAGGATGGATGGCTTGGCTAGTGTCACCAAGGACCTCAATGCAAGAAGGGTCCTGACACTGAAGGGACTGTTGTCTTGCTTGTGTGCACTGTCTTGCAGTAATGGCTGCCTTTCCCAGGTGGGGCAAGTGGGCCTTAAAGGGACTTCCCTAGGTTACCTGTCAGCAGGTAAAGTAACTGGCTTAAATGGGAATCTATCTATTACCAGAGACCAGGCTGCTACAACAGTGAAAAGTTAGATGAAATGATCAAGTTCAAATTCTCTGCAAACCCTGGTGCAGGCAACAAGTTCCCTGAAGACCCTTCCGAGGGCTGCTGAGGCTTCTCTCCAGTGTTCCGGCAAGGACACTGTGCTGGGCATCTGGAGAGGTACCACTGTCACTTACCTCTGACTGTGCCAGCTCATTGTCATGATGTGGGAACCGGAGGTCGAAGCCTCCTCCGTGAATGTCCATGGAGGCCCCCAGGAGCGTGCCTGCCATGGCAGAACACTCGATGTGCCATCCTGGGCGACCCTGGGAAACATGAAAGACCCTTGCTGACCAGCTCTAACACCTGCTCAGGCCTTTACTGCCTCAAGTTAATCAGCCCGAAGCCTTCTGAACACCATGGAAACAGGAATTCAAATCCACACGTGGGAAGACTAAAATAGCGTTATGGAGTTTGACACATCACCTGTGGGTCACGCCTTGGCTGATGCCTAGGAATTCCTCCCAGGATCCCCAGCACTCAAAAGTGAGGATGAGGGGTAGGGTGCAGGGAGGAAGAAGGAAAATAGAAATGATTTATATGTATATGTACTAATTCCAAAAGATGAATATAATTATAATCACTATATATCACAAATATATACTAATTAAAAAAAGAAAACTGCAGATGGCCATATTCCTTCCCACAGCACTCTGCAGTGGGGACTGTGGTCACAAGAGTGTCACAGGGCCACCCTGCCTTCTGGAGTCAGGAATATTCAACTTAGAATCACAGTACATCAGAAGGAAGGGACCTTGTAGGTCCCTTCATTCACCTGAATCTGAACACCCCCAACTCACAGATGGGAAAACTGAAGTCTCAAGTATGGAACCGGCTCATCCAGAGACCAGGGAATCTGTATGGTATCAGGTTTCCTGGACCCTGTGGCTCGGCACTGAGGTGATACCAGGTTCTTGCCCAGTGGCAGTGTCCCTAACATCGCCTCTCAGGAAGACGTCTTAAGAGTATGGCAGATGCTGGCACCCTATAACACTGCCTCTTCCTGCCTTCTCAGTCACTCACTTACCTTCCCCCAGGGGCATGGCCAGGATGGCTCTCCGGGCTTGGAGGCCTTCCACAGGGCGAAGTCATTGGGGGAGTGCTTCTCACTCAGGCGGTCTACAGTGATGCTCAGGTCACCTGGGAGGACCGAGGTGGGAAGTTACTCAGTGGCGAGCACCCACACCAGTGCCCATCCCTCCTTCATAGTGGCTTAACTCGGCTTAAGCATTCCTGAGTCTGCCAGACAGAAACCAGAGCAGACTTGTGTTAAGATACTCGACACAGCTCATCAGCTCCCGAGTCAAACTCCTACGCCAGATCTATACCAGCCCCGGGACCCAGAGCTGCCTTTCTCTCCCTTCCTCTCACAACTGAGGTCCTCCACACCTCCTGGACAAGCTGTGGGGGTCTCGGTGGAAGCAAGGAGGTGACATGGTGGACAGGCTTGGGGACCCTGCTCAGCTGACAGCCCATGGGTCCAGGAGACATGAGAGCACAGTGGAACTCATGTGTGTGGCATCACAGAACCTGGGCTGAGTGATGATGACACTGTTCCTCCAAGACTCACAAGGAACACATGGTGACAAGCTAAGCAGCAGCCAGGGAGGCCCCAAGCACGGTGAGCACACACAGTGCCCACTGCAGGTGTCCCTCCTGGACTCATCAGGCCCTCTGGGTCTCGGAGGGGCAGATGGAAGGAATGTGCTGGGTGGACTCTACACTGGGTAGGCAGGGCTGGCTGGGGAACACTGGGCATGAAATGGCTAGAGCAGCAGAGCAGCCTGCCACTGTCACTAAAGGCACCTGCAGGACCTGTGCTATAGGCCGTTGTGGACATGACAGCGTAAGTCAGCCCAAGGTCCATGCTCAGAACAGCAGCAATACAGCCTCACTGTGCTGAGTTAATTGTCAAACGGAGTGCGGAAAGCACAGGAGACCTGAGTCAGCATGGTTCCGGATGTGGGAGACTCATTTGAAAGGAGGACTGTTGTCATAACAGTATAAACGCAGGATGGGAGGGAAGGATTTCAGCTGATCTTGCTCCGAGGAGCTCCAGCTGCTCTCTTCAGAGGTGCTCGGTCCTCACCGGCGCCTCGGCATCTCCTCCTGCCTTTTGGCACAGATTGTTCAGCTTCCAGCACCAGCCTTTCGGCCTACAGGAGCACTCTTCAGTGTCTGGTGCAGACCCTTCAACCTCCTAGCCTAGACTCCTTGGCCTTCTGAGGTGGATCGATGAGCCTCCTGATAGACTTGTATGACACTGCCATGGGCACCAGGCCTTGGCTGGATCCTTCGGATCTCTAGCAAGGACAGGCCTTTTGTATTCTTCTACATTTGACTCTGGACAGCCAGTGTGGGCCAATCATGTAAATTTCTGGGTCCTGCATTACATCTGATTCAGAGCACTCAGTCTTTTGAGGAGCTTATTTCCGGCCCTGCAAGCTCTTATACTCACTGACTAATACAAGCCTTAACCTGTTTGATGATGTGGGCTAAGCTAAGGCCTTCTGCCCCAGCAAAGCGTCCCAGGGCCAGCCCTGGTCTTCAAGGGTCTGCTCAGCCCTGCATTCTTCCCCAGGTGCCATTACCATATGGGGAAAGCCCTAGAACAAGAAGTCGACTCCATCCCGGGACCCCAGCTTGAGGGCTTCAAGTGCTGTTTGTTTTGTTTTGTTTGAGACAGGGTCTTGCTTTATAGATCAGGCTGGCCCTGAGCTCAGCCTCAAACTCACATCACAGCAATCCTCCTGCCTCTGCTTCCCGAGTGCTGGGATGACAGGCATGAGCCACCACGCCCAGCACTGTGATATGTGGGACTGAGTGCTGCTGGGTGTGAGTCTCCACACCCAGTACTGTATGTGGTTACCGGGAGATCAAACCCTGGCCCTTGCGCTTGCGAGGCAGCCGCCTGAACCACTGAGCTAAATCCCTGGCCCTTCATGTGCTATTTTAACTTTTGAGGAATCAAAGGTAAAGAGCTTATGCTTCCCTGGGAGATGGCTGGAAGGAAACAGTGCTGAGGATATTTTAAAACACACACAGGGGGCCGGGGATTTAGCTCAGTGGTTCTGGCACCTGTCTTGTAAGCACAAGGACCCGGTTCAATCCCCTGGTTAACCACATATAATACTGGGCATGGAGACTCACACCCAGCAGCAACCAGTACCACATATCACAGTGCCGGGCATGATGGCTCACACCTGTAATCTTAGCACTCGGGAGGGAGAGGCAGGAGGATTGCTGTGATGTGAGTTGGAGGCTGAGCTCAGGACCAGCCTGAACTACAAAGCAAGACCCTGTCTCAAAAAATCTAAAGAAAAAAAACACACGAAGTGTGATAGCAAAACACACACCACACTCAATAAGGAACGTATGAACAGGGCTACACTGCCATTGTTTTTGAACCCAGGAATAACTCTGCCCATATTATACTGTAATGATTTGTAGATTTTTAAGAAAGTCTTCAAACCAGACATAGATACAGATAGCAGGCAGGTGAGACCACCTTGTTTCCATCCACCTCCTGCTGCTCTGCCATCAGCGACTGTCCAGAACTATGACTGGCACAGCTCCATGACATTCTTGTTTAGCTACACTTCATTTGTCAGATAATGTATGTTTAGATTTTTGTTATTATTCTGAATACATTCACACATAAATGTTTATATGTGATTACTTTTTTTTTTTTTTTTTGAGACAGGGTCTCTCGCTTTTGTAGTTCAGGCTGGCTTTGAGCTCAGCCTAAAACTCACAGCAATCTTCCTGTCTCCGCCTCCTGATGGCTGGGATTACAGGCATGAGCCACCAGGCCTGGCACTGTGGTATGTGGTTCTGACTGCTGGAGCATGTTGAGCCTCCATGCCCAGCATTGTTGTATGTGGTTACTGGGATCAAACTGGATCCTGTACATGCAAGGCAGGCGCCAGAACCACTGAGCTAAATCCCCTACCCCTATATGTGACTACTTTTAAAAGAACATTTTGAAAAAAATTTGTAATAGACCTGTCTCTCCCACATCACATCTGATGTGTATTATAGTCCCCCAACCCACCTAATGCTGCAAATAGAACCTAGAGCCTGATGCGTGCTTGGAGATGCTCTACCACTGAGCCACACCCCGAGGGCTTGCTTCAAGTTTTTAAAGTAAAAGAAATAAATCGCACAACTGCTTTTGCTTTCTCCTTCTTGGTACCATTTCCTGTGACCTGCAAGGTTAGCTTCCCATTGGTCACTGCTGTGACCTGGCTTCCCCAGCACGTGTGTGCACCTTCATGTACACACAGCCTCTTACTTAGGGGAGTAAGTGGGCCACCACAAGACCATACACCTGGTATCCCTGTCCCCTCTGTACTATCTGAGTCCATAAATGTCAATGGCTGGGACAGCACAGAGGAAAAATCACTTTTGTAAGCTCCCTTAGTAGGCGGTATTGGCTGTGAGGAAGTCTGTCAGTGCTCTGAGGAAGGTGGCAATGTCCTTATGGGCATAATGGGTTCTATTCTTACTGTTCTCAGCATCTGAACTCTAACCCTAAAGTTAGTATAGAAGAATAGGTCCTAGAACAATGCTATTTAAGGAAAAGAACGGCCAGACGGAATCCAACAGAAGGGGACAAGTACCAGGGGCTCTCAACATTCCAGAACTTTCCTTCTGCACACCCCCTTGCTGGTCCTCATCACTGCCTCCTATGCTGGGCCTGTCTCTTTCTTTATCCAAGATGCCATAGCATGCTGCCCCTAGATCCCTCTGAAGACTTGTAAAACTCTGCTATATTTACAGGTTTGTTCTATTTTCAATCTATGTGCTAGAAGTTTTTCGACTTTATCAATCTTTGTGAAGCACCAGCTTTAGCCTTGTTGAATTATTTCCATCTCATAATCTCCCTTTACCTTTATTTTTCTCTTTCACGTCTCTCCACTCCGTGCTGCCCTTTCCCAGCTTTCTGCCTTACTGCCAGGCTCACTAGTCCTGCTCTGTTTATCCCCAGCCACTCCTACCTGGGGCTGGGGCTCTCCTCAAGTGTTAGCACAAGTATTAAGGCTGCCATTCAGCTTTGAACTCTAAGTTCCTCTGCAGTTTCCCTCCTCTGAGAGATTTAGGAGCATAACTTCCAGGTGACTCTGTAAATCTCCCATGTCCCCTACAGCCGACACCTCACCCAACTGCACTGCGCAAGAAGAACCGTTCTCCATGAGAACAGCTCTCTGGGGCTGTGTAGACTTTCTTCTGTGGTCTGGCATATGGTTTAGGTGCTTCAAAAAAATCTTAGACCATGCTTCTTAAATGTATTCCCAACTTTCATATTCTGATTAGCTCTTGGACTGTTACAACTGTTTACTCTGAGAAGAGTACAAATACAGGTGTGCCAGCCTCTTTGGCGCTAGGAATGCTGCAGTCTATGGTTGAGTCTGGCACACAGGTGCTTTATCACCATTAACTCACCCATTTTCTACCTACAGATGAACACTCAAATCTCGAACCTCACTGAAGTTTCTATTGTTTAGCTGGCTCAGGCTTTTTCCAGTGATTCTCTGTTGTCTTGCTTGCCTGGAAATTCTAATTATAAAAACTACAGCCCTGGGCTGGGGAGTTAGCTCAGTGGTTCCGGCGCCTGTCTTGCAAGCACAAGGGCCTGGGTTTGATTCCCCGGTAACCACATAACAATACTGGGTGTGGAGACCCACACCCAGCAGCAACCAGTACCACATACCACAGTGCCGGGCGTGGTGGCTCACGCCTGTAATCCCAGCACTCGGGAGGCAGAGGCAGGAGGATGTGATGTGAGTTTGAGGCTGAGCTCAGGGCCAGCCTGAACCACAAAGCGGGACCCTGTCTCAAAAAACCTAAAAAAACAAAAAAAAACCAAAAAAAATACAGCCCTAAAGGTGAAAATACTTGATCCAAATGTACATCTTAATGGCCCAACTGGCTCTCAGAAATATGGAGGAAGGAGGAAAATGTGTCTGATGGAACAGTAGCCTCTACTCCGCAGGCAATGTGGAGATCTGCAACCCTGGGCCCCACAGGTACATCCTCAACCTTGTTCACGGGAAAAGTAGGGAGAAAATATTTATGAAAGTTTCAGTGTGATTCTGCCTGGTCTACAAAAAGTTTATTTAACTCTACGTTTAAAATATCTGGATCAAGAGGCCGGGGAGTTAGCTCAGTGGTTCCGGCGCCTGTCTTGCAAGCACAAGGGCCGGGGTTCGATTCCCCGGTAACCACATAACAATACTGGGTGTGGAGACCCACACCCAGCAGCAACCAGTACCACATGCCACAGTGCCGGGTGTGGTGGCTCACGCCTGTAATCCCAGCACTCGGGAGGCAGAGGCAGGAGGACTGTGATGTGAGTTGGAGGCTGAGCTCAGGGCCAGCCTGAACCACAAAGCGAGACCCTGTCTCAAAAAAAAAAAAAAAAAAATCTGGATCAAGATTATTAAATAAGTGTCACTCTGCACACACCCGAGTCCCCCCAGGCCTCCCTTACCTGGTTACACCACCTCCAGGAATCAACATCCCATGATACTGTGCCTAGCAGGATGGTCTCCCATTTCTTTCTTTCTTAAGAAGCAATGCACTTTGTCTCCTTGTGTGGAAAACTTCTAAAATTCCCTCCAGAAAAGAACTATGGTTCTCAGTGAAGAACAGCAAAGGGCTCGGGACACCCCGGTAGCTAAGAGGTAAACTCTGTTCAGGCCATGCATGAGGGAGGAGTCCTCAGTAATGTGTTCTGTTGTGTGTTTACCTTCCCCTTCCTGGAGAGCTTTCTGATCCCCAACAGCTTCGGGCACCAGCTTCCCATAGGAGTGTTTCTCACTGGCAGCAAACTTCACCGTGTCAAAGTAGACAGACCCGTTCGATGCATAACTGGAAAATAAGAAAGGAACTGGGAGCTCCAACAGATCCAGACACTCCTCAGACAATACACTGAAAACCCCTGAGGGCTGCAGAGTCACAGGTGCACGGCCCAGCCAAGCCTCTCTCTTGCTCTTGCTGTGGATGTCTTGAAGCAGCTGTGTGGGCTGAGGTGGCCTCCTCACTGCCTAGCAGCATGTCTTGTCTGGTGTCCTGTGGTCACAGAAGTATAGCCTGGCCTTATCTGGTGAAGACACTGCCCCGTGTGCCATGCCCCTCCCTGCCTTGAGTCTGCATTCCACCTGCGGCCTGGTGGACCCGCCCCTCTCTCCAGAAGCCTCCAGGTGTCCTGACCCAGGATTGTCCAAGCAGATCAGCAGGTCACAATCGCATGCTGCCCAGCAGTGATCTTGATTAAGAGGGGAGATGGGCAGCAGTGTGTCTTCAGATCTGGTGCTGATACAGGCTCCAAGCACGCAGTCCTTATCCCTTCATCTAGTCTGAGCATTGAGGTGTAGGGGAGCAACCCGAGGCTGGGTCCTGGGCCCCTCCTGACAAACAGGGTGGCCCTCCTTGAGTAGGATGCAGCCAATGGGGGCTGAGTGCTTCCTACAGACCCATAAGGCCCAGCAACACTCCCATCAGAGGCTCTTTTTGTGAGCACTAACTTCCAAGGTGTGGGAAAGTGTTTCTTGTGATTGTGCTGGAGTGGACACCCAATGCAGGGTGGGTGTGCACTAAATCACAGCCAGCAGGACACAAAGAAATGTACCCACCCTTGGGACAACACACCAGGATGCACAATCTTACAGCGTCTGAGTGGTGCTGCTGCCTCCAAAGGCCCCATAGTATCCATGTTCATCATTGTGCTGCTCTGGGACTATTTATCCCGGGCCTTGATTGCCTACTTTCCTAGAAGAATTTGGGCCAAGTCCCCCCAGTGGCATCCCTATAGGGCCCTAGGCCTGCCTGGAGGTGCTGGTCAGCCAGATACAAGCTCCTCCGCCCTGGGCTCTGCCAGAGCTACAAGAGGATAGCTTCCCATTGTTGCAGGCTTTGGGAAAGGCTGGAATGTGGGTCACCTGCTCCCTCTTGCTTCCTTCCTCAAGCAACATGGTCGCATCTGCAAGATTAGATACCTATTATGATGGTAACTACTTTAAAATGAAAACCCCAAGAGCTTTGTTCTGAAGCCATCTTAAAATGATGACAACAAAAGCAGGAGCTAAGTGCAATGCGAAGTGCTTGCTGAGGGTGAGCAAGAAGATATGATCAACCCTGCCAGTGACCTCATAGTCCAAG
Organism: Petromus typicus; assembly: GCA_004026965.1. NCBI lineage: Eukaryota > Metazoa > Chordata > Mammalia > Rodentia > Petromuridae > Petromus > Petromus typicus. The sequence continues at coordinate 3,888 of PVIR01035296.1, read as the reverse complement.
TGCCCCTGCATCGTGGACTTGAGGCTGGGGACCTGCTCCCCCTGGAATAGTGATGCTGAGGGAGGGGCCTGTGCTTACCCATAACCGTTGTCAACAATTTTCTGGACAAAGTCCACAATTTCTGGCACATACTCGCTGACCCGGGTCAAGACATCGGGAGGGAGGACCTGTGGATGACAAATGACAGGCTCAGCACCATCTCTCTGAATATTTCTTCTCTCTATGAACATGATCCATGAAAACAATGTCACTGACTTACAAAACAAGAACCCTGAATGGTCTAAGGGATAAGTGATTCCATGGGGCCTGGGCCGTATGGGCTCCCCCATGTGCAGATTGTTGCGCTGGCCTAAGACGGGGTGACCGGAATATCCCTGCCTCACTAGCTATCTGAGATCCTCAGCCAGGGCCTTCAACTGAGTCTTGGGTCTTTTGTCTGTAAAATGTGAATCATAAGATCTATCTCGGGCACAGCTGTCTCTAAGTTTACAGAGAGAGCTGTTCCTTCCCCATCCTTGTTGTGCAGGGAAGGGGCCCCGAGGATGCTTGGGGGTCTGTGGGCAGCCTCCCAGCCTTATCTTTCCTCCTCCCTACTAGAGGCCTCAGGAAGCAATAAGGATGATTCTAACAAGGACTTGCCTTGCAAAACAGTCTTCCACCCTCAGAGTTCTGATTTATCTTCTGGCCATCCATATGTGCTAAGCATGGGGACAATGAAGGTAAAGATTTTACATTAAAAAAAGCCCCTCACCCTCGTGCTTAAGTTTAACACTAATTTAGCCACTTTATTGATCTTGTAGAATGAAAAGCTATGGATCACACGGGGGCTTCTGGCTTTACCAAAACAGAAAGGTGGAAACCAAGGCCTGGGACCCCAGACAGCAGGTACAAGACAACCCAGGTCACTCACATTCAGTGCTTCCATGTCTTTGTGGAATTCTTCTTCCCAGAACTTGGGAAGTTTGGAGAAAATGGAATTGTCAGTCACCTCACTGCCACATGTGGAATCCAACCAGTCAGAAAGCAAGTCCTTGGCCTCTTCCATCAATACCTAAAGGGAAAGAAACAAGACACCCAAAGCAACTAGGTTTCACATGCGCACATCTATGTAATGAAGGTGCGTGAACCAATCAGGGCCTTGAACTCAAAGATAGGCACAGTTGTGTTCCAGAAAGAATCACCATCTTCAGGTAACTATGGTGCTTACATGATCAGCTCGCTGCCAACAGTGCCCCTTGAGTGTCCCTTGACCTCTTGACCACACTTACTGGGGATAAGAAACACATCCAACTATACTCTCATCAGACTGGAGAAACACCCGTCTTTGAGCTCCCCTGGAGAAATCTACTGCTTTTAGCTTGTTAACTTGAGCAGGAACAGCACACGGGCCACACAGGCAGTGTGCTGTGTGAGGAGGAGGATGAAAAGTGCGACAGAAAGTACAGGAAGACACCACACCAGAGTGTGGACACACGGAGTGCACAGAGCACCCACCGTGCCAGCAAGAAGGGGAAAAGGGTACTGCATGGGTTGGGCTATGAAGTAGGCTCTGGCAACAGCTCCTAGACAACATGGCACAACTAGCTAAAGTGTGGCTGCACTTGTGACTGGCAAGGTAAGCACACAGGATGCTGTCTGGGGTCCCTCTCCACTGTGGTGGGCTACCAGGGCAAACAAGTAGAAAGGTACAACATGTACCCCAAGGAGGTGGAAGCTGTCTGTCCATCACTGCCTGGAAAATAGTCATGAGGCCTGCCCCAACTGCAAGCATAGGAACCTCTTAAGCATGACCCCACATGGGTATGTCCTGGTCCTCAACACTGCCAGACAGTGTCCCCAGTCAGTGCATATGAACTTGTCTTCAGAAGGCTTAGAAATAGCCACCCCACCAGCTGATCTGTTGTGTGAGAACCCAGAAGAGATAAAACTAAAAAAGAAAAATGGGAACAAAAGACAGATTGGCAGACTTAGGGGCACAGGGGATAGAGAGAGGTAGTGGACACAGGACACTGAGAAGGTTGTAATGCTATGCCCTGGAGCTGGGGTGATCTCTCGTACATCAATCTCCCACTGTCGCCTAACAAGTAAGCTCAATTTGTCTCCAATGACTTTACAAGTGGCCAGCAGGGGGCACTGGTGGAAAGAAGAAGGGCTCTCAGCATGTTTAGGTAGTTGGCCCGGAAGGCCTGGAGAAACAGGACTAGGCATTGTACTGGGTTTCTGAAGGACAAGTTAGGTGGCCAGAGAACAGGCTGGTGACACAGCCCAGCCCCTCAGGTACACATTAGTCAGCAGCTCAACTTCAACCCTGGCTCCTCTTTCTCCAACTGCTGCCACTAAGAAACCCAAGGAAGGGTCCACAGGAATAGTTAATTTTACCAGAGGGCTGCTGCTCTCATTGCAAATGAGAGTGGGTGGAAGTAACATCAATGTGGGATCCAGGAGGATTCCAGGTCCCACGGCAGTGGCTCTGAGTTTCACACCCAAGAAACGGGGCTACAGGGTGTGGAATGGGAGGGGCCGGGGACTGTGCCTCTGTACAGTGGAGTTACCAGTCACTGAGGTGTTTCAAAGCGGTAAGCCAGGGCATTTAACTGCAAGACACAAACAATCCCAAGCAGAGCAAGCTGTCCTACACAGGGGGCCACCGAGACACAGGATAAGCTCACCTGGGCAAGGCCGTCCACTTCCTCCCCAACAAGGCTGGTGTGCACAGCTCGCTCAAGTGGCTCTGTGGCCAGCTCCACTGCATGGTGGATCCGCTCCAGCATCTGCCTCTTGTCTGGATCTGTGGTCTCATGTAATTTCACTGTGAATGGCTACAACCATAAGGCCACATGTCACAGTTAGACACTGCACAGAAACCTGGCTCAGGGAGCTGATTCAAGGTTGAAGGAGAGACCGAGAGTCCAGCCTAGAGCAGTCCTGGAATTGCCCGTCTCCAGCGACTGGGAAGGCAAAATAACTGTGCTGGGCCCGTTCGCATATCCAAAATGAGGGTGACAGCAGTGCTGCTAGGCTGCTTTGGATAAAGCAAGGTGGTGTATCCAGCAGGCTCAGTGGGCCTGCAAGACAGCCTTGCTCTGATTTCATGCATTTTCTTTCTTCCAGAAGTAAAAACAGATAAACATTCCAGTAATTATTAAAAGAAACTAATATTGGGCCAGGGATTTAGCTCAGTGGCTCCGGCACCTGTCCTGCAAGCACAAGGGCCCGGGTTCAATTCTCCGGTTAACCATATACAATACTGGGTGTGGAGACTCACACCCAACAGCAATCAGCACCACATACCACAGTGCTGGGCGTGGTGGCTCACGCCTGTAATCCCAGCACTCAGGAGGCAGAGGCAGGAGGATTGCTATGATGTGAGTTTGAGGCTGAGCTCAGGGCTAGCCTGAACTATAAAGCAAGACCCTGTCTCACAAAAAGAAAAAAAAAGAAACTAGTATTTATTAAAGAGAACAAAGTGACTTATTATGTCATACTATGTAATACAAAAATCTAAACATTTATAATGCTTATTTGGAGTAAAACTATTAAACTGGAGAGAACTACTTTCTTCAACAGTCCTGAAAATTTACAGTACTATGAACATAATAATAAATGCTTAGCATAGCTTCTGCTTTTGGGTTAGATGTGTGAGTATCAGATTGGCTGTGATCTTCACATTGAGGACCGGAAACTTATATAGTGAAGCACTTTCAAGAGCTGAAGTTAATGAGATCAGACATTTCCTGTGAATAGCAGGAATCCCACTCACTCTACACTGTGTCCTTGCACACATGTCCTGGTAACTGTCACAGATCAGCAGGGCCACATCTATGAAACATCAGTATTCCTGGTGGAACCAGCTTGGGTACTGCTTCATGAGGGTCTGCCCAGACAGGC
>PVIR01035295.1:0-16570 GCA_004026965.1 Petromus typicus | reverse complement strand
GCTGGGATTACAGGCGTGAGCCACCACGCCCGGCACTGTGGTATGTGGTACTGGTTGCTGCTGGGTGTGGGTCTCCACACCCAGTATTGTTATGTGGTTACCGGGGAATCGAACCCGGGCCCTTGCGCTTGCAAGACAGGCGCCGGAACCACTGAGCTAACTCCCCGGCCCCTTCAACTATCTCTTTTGATTTTATGATATTTTTATGTGAGTGAAAATTATCTCATCTTTCTGGTTCACTTTGATATTCTTTTGCTTTATCCTTCCATTTTCTTTCTCTCTCCTTTCTTTTCTTTTTACTTTTTAAAAAAATTTTTAGGGACAGGGTCTTGCTTTGTAGTTCAGGCTGGCCCTTAACTCTCTATGTAGCCCAGGCTAACCTCAAATTTGAACTTCCAAGTACCAGGATTACAGGTTTAAGCCATGATGTGTGGCACTGTGATATGTGGTACCAGGGAGAGAAGTTGGGACCTTGACCTTGCCAGGCAGACTTGCTAAATCCCTTGCCCTATCTGTCCATTTTTCTGTACTCTCTGCTTCTCCAGTTTTCAAAAGCTTGGGTGATCATTTTTGTCTTCCATTCTTACCTCTACTATATTTTCTTTCATTTATCTCTCTGTTTTGTCCTCTTAAATCTTCCCCAATAAGGTAAAATCATTTCATTAAAGAGAAACTCACTGCATACAAGTTTCTAGTTTATGTTGGATTTTATTATGGAACCATAGATCTTGCTTCTATGGTTAAAAGTACCAAATTAATAGTTACCACAGTTTGTCCATTTGTAGGTTAGGCTTGAAGATACTAATATTGCTAATTGTACTATTTTAGCCAAAATGTCATACTTGTTGTAATCAGCTGTTCTCCCTTGTATGACAACACTGCAACTGTTTGGGGTCATAACCACCACCAGAGTCCAGTACCAAAGTACTGGACGCTGAGTCAAATAGATAGCAACTTGCCATCATTAATAAATGAGTAAATAGGATTTGGGGATGGACACAAAGACCAAGTACCACATATGCACAGAAGACATCTCTGAAGAATAAACATTTCCTAGGGAAGTATCAATACTAGTGATAAAGCTATCTGCCATGAGAAATTTACAGGCATGAACACAGAAAACAAAATAAAATTTAAAACAGGAAATGAAAAGACACAGAAGCAAAATGAATTATAGACCTCCATGCTACCCAGGACAAGTCCAAAAAGAATCATGATAGGGAAATTAGGAAGCCATCGATCTGAATTTTCTGAAATGACAGCAGCAGAAGTAAAACAAACAGATGCATGAAACTCAGGGGGGAAAAAAAAAAGAAATGATCAAAATGAAGGATATGCTCGGGCCGGGGAATTAGCTCAGTGGTTCCGGCGCCTGTCTTGCAAGCGCAAGGACCCGGGTTCGATTCCCCGGTAACCACATAACAATACTGGGTGTGGAGACCCACACCCAGCAGCAACCAGTACCACATACCACAGTGCTGGGTGTGGTGGCTCACGCCTGTAATCCCAGCACTCGGGAGGCAGAGGCAGGAGGATTGTGTTGTGAGTTGGAGGCTGAGCTGAGGGCCAGCCTGAGCCACAGGGCGAGACCCTGTCTCAAAAAAAAAAAAAAAAAAAATGAAGGATATGCTCAATGAATCTAGAGTAGATATGAACAAAATAATAAAGGAGTTTAGGAAAGCCACAAATGGAAACCAGGAAGGCTTAACATAGGAAAGGTTTAGAATTCATGAAATAGATTCAAACAGATGACCAGCGGATTATAAATTCTATTGAAAGAGTGCATAACCAATTGGATGAAGGTGAGAACAGAATATCAGATCTAGAGGACAGGATTGTGTTAATGCTACCATGAAAAGAAAGATATCTTGAAAATATCAAATGAATATGAACATGAAAAATCAATCCAAAAACTACAGGATACTAGAAAGAACAACATAAGATTGATCAGAGTCAATGAAAAGCCAGAGACAGTACAAATGCCATAAAATTCCTGTTCATAAGAGAAACAGAGAAACATTTCCCAAACATAGGAAAAAGTCTGACATTAGTAAGGCACATAGAACTTTAATTACCCATGATCAGAATAAATATACATCAAGGCATGTAATTATCAAGATTCCAGAAACTGAATAAAAGAACAGAAATTAAAAGCTATTAGAGAAAAAAAAATCATCTATGAAGGAAAGCCAACCAGAATCACATAAGACTTCTCAATGCCAACCCTTAAGTCAAGAACTTGGAGTTTAGGGCCGGGGATATAGCTCAGTGGTTCCAGTGCCTGTCTTGCAAGTGCAAGGGGCCGGGTTCGATCCCCGGTAACCACATAACAATAGTGGGCGTGGAGACTCACCCAGCGGCAACCAGTACCACACACCACAGTGCCGGGTGTGGTGACTCACGCCTGTAATCCCAGCACTCGGGAGGCAGAGGCAGGAGGATTGCTGTGATGTGAGTTTGAGGCTGAGCTCAGGCTAAAAAAAGAACTTGGAGTTTAGTAGATAAGGTCGTCAAAACTGACCTTTCTTTGAAAAAGGCGTTTTTATGGGAAAAAGCCATGAGGTGAGGCAGGTTCCAGGGGGAACACAACTATAGACAACTCATAAGATTGCAAACACAGTTGCTTAGGTAATATTGATCCAATAAGAAATCAAAAGTAGACAAGACTACAATCAACCAATAAGATTATGACACGTATAGGCACTTAGGTAATATTAAGTAGATGGAGATTCAGAGGGGAAGCAAGTACATAGCAAGTGTACAAGGATTTTCAGTCAGGAATCTTTCCTGAAAAGGGTGGGTAAGAGCTTGATCCTCTGCCCAGGTGATTGATACCTACTTAGAATATTAATCATTGCTATTCATCTTTAGGGAAACCTGCAGGTGTGGTAGTTTCTCTTCTTTTATACATCTGGTCTTTAGTGAACGTGTCTGTATTATCCTCCATGCTGGCTTCCCCAGGACCTGTCCTGTCTGTCTAACAGATATCTTATTAACTTACCTAACCACAAAAACATGAAGAAGTACAAACAGCAAATAAATAGGTGAAAAAATGTTCAACATCACTGGTCATTTGAGGGTTCAAATTAAAAAAACCCTAAGATTCCATCTCACTCCAGAAAGAGTGGCTATTATCAAAAAATCAACCAAGAAGAAACGCTGGGGGTGGATGTGGGGAAAGGAAGTGTAGACTGGTGAAACCACTGTTGAAATCGGTGTGGAGCTTCCTCAAACAATTAGGACTAGAGGTGCCATTTGAAACAGCTATTCACCTTCTTGTTATCTTGACAAAAGTTATACCACAGTGATACATGTGTTGAGTGTCATTCTACATAATGCTAGGGAAAGATCATTTCACAATTAAAGCATGAGTATAGCTGTTCAAGTTCCCGTTGCCTGAGGGCCGGCTGTAGCAGAAAAATAACTCCGTTTTTCTTCCAGTCACAAATTGAAGACAATGATCCTGCGATGCTCAAGTGCAAGAGTACCTCAGCTGAAGACATCCTGGTTCTTAGAGAACCGAGTACTAATTAAAAAGAGAGGTTTCACCTGAGGGAAAGACAAGGTCATTTGCCTTTTTCCCAACTGCTCCGCAGGAATGCTCTCTTTATCTCCATCATCATTAAAAGATCATCTGATCCAAGATCTTCACCAGCATTAGCTCTTCATGGTAGGTTTACCACCAGCCTCTTAGCCACCAGATACTCCCTGTGTGTGTACGCAATAAACAATGGCTAGCTTGGCATGCCTTTACCTGCTCCGGGGCACTGACCTCCCAGGCCCCATATACTTTGTCTCTGCTGTCTTTCTTTGGCCCTCGTTGCCCTTCTTTCTAGATAGTTGCAGTTTTGATCATGCTCCAGTATATATGTGTACCCATTTTATAACAAAACAGTTTGTAACAGCTAAATCTTTGAAACAATCGAAATGTCCATCAACCAATGAATGGCTTTTTTTTTTTTTTTACAGTGGAGTATTCCTGAGCCAAAAAGGATAAACGAGGTAACTGGATGCACCTTGAGACCATACTGTTAAATGAAATAAACAACACACACGTGTAAATATTGCGTTACCACTCTGATGTAAGGAAAGTGAAAATGTAGATCAGTACCAGAATGTTTAATAAATATCGTGAAATAGAAATTGTTCAAAATAATATCGAGTGTCAGATGCTTTTTTTGCAATAAAACAAAACAAGACGGGTCAAACCGAATGAATTTTAAAAACCCTGTATGAACCAAGCAGTTTGTGCTAAAGAAACAGCAGCGCAGTTGGAACATGTGTAACAGCCAAGAGTTGTTTAACTTTGGATCTATAATTTCCATAAAGTTTTAAAAAAGAAAAGTACAAAAGTCAGAACAGAAACAAAACTACGGCAGTCTGTCTTTAAAGAACGCGGCTGCCGAGTGACTCCAGCTGTCTCCTCTGTCTTCCACTGGAACTAAGAAATACTGTTGGGATTTAGACACAAGAGCTACGACGTAATAATGTGGTTTTACCTTAAAAGAAATGCTTTAACAGAAGCTTGTGCAACTGCACCATGGGAACTCCTGTTAAAGCCTGTAGTTTGGTTTATTGGAAAACTTGCATCTAGAGTTTTTTCCAAGTTTCTGGAACAGGAGGACGACAGGTGTACCTAACCTCACGGTCACAGCTCCCCTTCCAGTCCCAGGGATCTGAGCCCCCCACCTCCCCGGGCGCGCTGTGTTCCCCGGAGGTAGCAGCTTCGGGTCCGGAGAGGAGAGGGTCCAGGACCTGAGTCTCCTCCTTGCTAGGCGGGGCACGTGCGGGCGCTCGAAGGCTGGAGGCGCCCCAGGGGCGGGGCGGGGCGGGGCTGGAGGGCGGGCCTGGGTCCGAGCCTCGCCCCGCCCCGACAGCGCGCCCCGCGGACGCTCTGCCGCCGGAGGAACCGGCCGGACGGGCCTTGCAGCTCCGCGCTCCTGCCCGGGGATGGAGGTGGACGGAGACCCGGAGCAGCTGGCCCGGCTGCGCGCCGTCTTCGCCGCCTGCGACGCCAACCGCTCGGGGCGCCTGGAGCGCGAGGACTTCGCCTCGCTGTGCGCGGAGTTGCGCGTGCGGCCGGCGGAGGCCGAGGCTGTGTTCCGGCGGCTCGATGCCGACGGGGATGGCGCCGTCACCTTCCAGGAGTTCGCGCGCGGCTTCCGCGGGGCCCGCGGCGGGGCCTGGCGCCTGGGCGGGGAGCCCGAGCCTGCGGACGGCGAGGACGAGCGCTCCGACTGGGACGCCGCGTGGGACCTGGACGGCGGCGGACGGCCCGCGAGCCCCGGCCCGGCCTGGCAGGACTTCCAGGCGCGCCTCGGCGAGCAAGCTGGGCTCATCCCCAGGTGCGCGAGGGTCCCGGCCCGGGCCGAACTTTCGGTGGCCTGTGGCGGGAGACCTGGTAGCGCTGTGCTCAGCTTTTCTCTCTAAACTAGTTTAATTGCCCCGGAGGAGATCCCTGGAGTTCAGGGAAATGCGCGCGAAGAGCTCGGGTTGGGGAGAAGTGTCACAGCCGAAAAGCTCTGCAAAAGGGCATTTTAACCCTGGACCCTGGTGACATCCCACCCTGGCCTAGGCGCCGCGGGCGACCTCCCCGGGTTCACCGCGGAGCGCTTACGTCACCCTGACGCTACCGACCGGGCAGTCTGCCAGTTTGGCAACCTCTATAATAGTTTAGGGATTTGTTTTCCTGAGACTGGGTAGAAAAGGAAACTTGGGCAATTGTGTTGCCGGCCACAGGTACTCATTGATATCTTTCTTCTGTGCTAGGCGTTTTAGAGTTCACTGGTTTAATTTCTAGGACAGTACTTGCCAAGGGCTCAGCCCTGATTGAAGAAAAAGTTTGTACACAGAAATTTAGATGGAGAGATGTGGAAGGACTTGCCCAATTAATTAAAGGTCAAAGGTTTGATCTCAGCTTGTGAACTGTTAGGCTCTTTTGATAGGATACAATAAAATGGCAAAATCATGCCATATGTTTTCTGCCCCTGTGTAGTACCGAATTACTGGCAGTGCCCAGAGGCGATAGGATGTCCACTGCCAGGGTAACTACAGGGATAGGCAGGAGAGACTCATTTTCTTTTTTGAGCTATAGATTTTTCTTCTTCGAGCTTCATTTTCATCCTTCATCCCTTGGTGGGACAGTGTGTCTCAGCCATGCTGTGTTTCATGCAGTTCGTGGAGTGCTGAGCATGCTATCCTGCTTTCTGTTTGGATATTAGTTTACGTTTTATTGGCTTTGGGTGTCATTTATTAGAAGCTGAAAGTGTCGTTTTAGTTCCTCGTAATCTGAGACTAAAGAGTGGAAAGGAAACCGCCCAGCGTGCTTGTTCTCTGGGTCTCGGCCTTGGGGGCCGGTCCCTCACTGCTCTCCCGGATTTCCGTTTCTCAGGCCAGTTTGGAAAGTCAGGGGAATCTTGTACCGGCGGCGAAGAGTAGGAGACTCACTGGGGTGGGAGAGTCGCTGTGTGGAGAAAGTGGGTGTGATGCTGATCCTCCTTAGTGTTTGCCAGGAGGTAAGACTCAGCGTCTTTGGCCGGGAAGTAGAAAACTTTTACACAGGGCTATGGACCTGGACCTTTCTTAAGTCATCTTTCATTTGCACCTTAGTTTGGGTCTAGCTGGTTAAAAATGAAGCAAGAATTTCCGGAACAACGAAGGGTGAGTCCACACCGTGAGCGATATCGTGTGGATGTGTGCGTGGGATCCTATTTTCATAGCTATTGAGTCTGAGCAGCTTTTAAGTGATTGTCTTGACCATTTTGGACCAGTATACAAACCGAGACTACACGTCCTTGGTGACATCGTTATTGTCCTGGTGCCTTTTTCACATTCTTCAGAGGTGTGAAATTTAATGGGCACCCGGTAGACTTGTGTCCCAAGCCCCACCTCCTTCTCATGTGAGATTAACAAATACAGTGTTTGCTGTCGTATACTTGGTCAGGTGGAAACGGACTAAACTGAGTTGATTCATGTGATTGTCGCCATGGCACCCACGTATTATGGCAAAGTGGATAGCTTCTCCACTTCCTCCTAGAGCCTTCACCTTTCCCTCCCTCAATCCAAAAGTGATAAGAATGGTTTGTTACTGATAATGCTGTTGCCCTGATTACAGCCCAGTTAATTTCACAAACTGTTGAGTGCCTGCAGTCTGCCAGAGGCGAAATGTCTTAGGTACTCAGCCAGGTGCGTGGGCACACGGAGTGAAACTCATGCGAAGTATTTCTTAAAGATTTCATCTGAGAACATGGAAAGGGCAGAAGCTGTTTGCATGGAACCGCAGCTGTGGGAGTGGACATAGGCCAGATGGTTTCTCCAAGTAGGAATTTTCTTTGAAATCTAATTTTTTTAATCTTAAAAACATAAAAACTGCTCTTTCATTTTATTACATGATATATTGGGCCTTATTGTAATCTAGAATATGAGATTTTCTTACAAGTGTTTCCAAGGAGGTATGTCATTCCATTTATGGTCCTGTTTCCCACCGGGCACTTTATTTTACCGGATGATGCCTTGCTGCAAGCCTACACCGGGGGTATTTATATCCAGTGATGGGGAGTGGATACCCCCCTGCAGAGGGAAAGCATTGACAAGATTTACATTTCAGGTATCATACAAGTGACATATCAAGCAATTTGGGGTTGAACTCCACAGTTCCCAGTAATTGTGATAAGAGAGAGAAAATATTTCATTGAGAAAGGTTCAAAGTGGCCTTTGGGATGTGTGCCAATCCATTGTATGTTCTTTTGCCCTTAGTTTTAAGTTTCTTTCTTTTTCTTTCTTTTTTTTAAGGTTTTTTTTGAGACAGAGTCTCACTTTGTGGTTCAGGCTAGCCCTGAGCTCAGCCTCAAACTTACATAACAGCAATCCTCCTGCCTCTGTCTCCCGAGTGCTGGGATTACAGGCATGAGCCACCACGCCCGGCACTGTGGGATGTGGTACTGGTTGGTGCTGGGGTGACTCTCCACGCCCAGTATTGTTATGTGGTTACCAGGGATCGAACCCGGGTCCTTGCGCTTGCAAAGACAGGCGCCAGAACCACTGAGCTATATCCCCGGTCAAGTTTCATTTTTTTTCGAAAAGCAAAGAACCACTTCCGTTGAATGCTGGGGAGGGGACTATCCCTAGGAGTTGTGTGACCTCTTAACTCAGAGTTACAGCCTGTTTACTGGAGCCCTGGCTGGTGTGAATGGGCTCCAAGTTCAGAATGTGCTTTTGAACTTCCTGGTGAGCTAGAATAGGGTCAGGCAGCAGATGAAATCAGGTGGCTTTGGATCAGAGGTGATTATGTCAGATTATCCAGGAAGGAAGGTGGTACCGGGCCCAGAAAGTCCTGGAAGGAGGGAGCAAATGTGGGCCGGGCTGCGGTGGAGAGACAGAGTAAACATGCAATGTAACCTAGGTACTTTCTGGGCCCTGGAATTATGTGATGGAAGGAAGTTTCTTACCCAGTGGATATTCAGTGAATCTTATGGAATGGACCAAATAAGTAGTTTACTTCACTCCTTGCCTTATCTTGCTGTATTTCCTGGGAATGCAATTAAGTTTATTCTGTGTGCATTTTCCTCCATTACTTTTATAGATTCCCCCCCCCCTTTTTTTTTCTTGTGAGTTCCTGCTATAAATTGAAAGTTGTGTTTATAAGTTTCCAAGGAGAGAAAATACAGTGTTTGTTTGTGTTAAGGAATTAGTAGAGGGCAGCTCAGTGCAGGAACGAGGGAGCTGTTCTCCTATGCCACACCTGAATGAAACTTCAAAAGGATTTTTCTTAGTGATTTGAAACATTGTGTATAAACTAAATTTACCTTGCTGAATTAGTTTAAAGCCACACATGATCAGAAATAGGAGGAGGAGAGGACAGCCGGGCAAATCATGGATGGATCTGGGCTGAGTGCTTGCCTTTCCACAGGTGTTGCAGCATATGCTGGGTGACGGGCCAGGCTGCCCTGCAGCAGGGCTTGCCAGGCACCAGCGTCTGTCCTGTGTGGTCGGTTGTGCTAGGTAGCCTTGAGTGTTTCTGTATTCGCCGTGCTGAAGGGAGCACTTTTACTTAATAATTTGAAACAGGAAATGTAATTAATTGAGAAGAACCAAAACTGCATGTGAGAGCTTTACCCGAATTACCAAGACAGTACCAGCACCTTGGTGTCCTGGTAACCACACAGTGCGGGGATCGCCACACTCAAGAGGAAAGACTCGACTTTGGAACATCAGTCCTACTCAGTTGTGAAGTTTTTAAAACAAGTAGCAGTGACAGCATTTTTTTGCTCTTCCAAGTTTCTTTGATAGTTCCTCTTCGTGGGTTCCACTTTAGCCTTTTCCAGTATAATTGTTTTCTTTGGTAATAGTGTATAGCTGGCTCACTGGCTCATTTCATCGGCACCTTGTAGTGTTTCACTCAGTAAGCTTTTTGTCCTGACCTACCTTAAGTTGGCAAACGCAAATCAGCTTTTCTGTCTGATCGATCGTCGCACCTGGATATCTTAAACAGTGGGTGCTTCAGTGTGTGCTCATGTTTAAATATAAATGCATATTTTTTCATGCACATGGCCAGTCATGTGGAGTTCTCATGGGAGGAGATAGTATTTGTTCTAGCCTTGCGCTATGCTGATGGGTGCACCCCAATCCTGGATGAGGCCCAAGGGTGTCTGATTGTGAGTAATGTTTACCTTAAGGGCTGGTTTTAGAACCTCATAGTGCCCTGCCCACAGGCATTCTGCAGATTGCTCTGCTTTCTCTAGATTCGGAACCAGGGTGCACACCTCAGTTTCTGTGTCTTTATCTGTCCCTCTGCTGTGTCTGTATCTATTTGTATCATTATTTTTTACTTGTTGCTGTTTTGCTCCCTTTTTATCTTAGTAAGTCTTCTGTCACAATTACGTGTGACATTAGTTTGCTGAATGGGAGTAACCTATTAACACCACTGATATTTGGATTTAATTCCAAATGGATACTTTTTTTTTTGGCCTTCTGATCTGTGGAGGACTCTCAGTTTGGGGCACATGGACAGAGGTTTATTCTGACCCTCAGATACCACTCATTTTTTAGAGCTTTACCCTCAAAATTTGAAGAGAAATCACTTATTTTGCCCTTCTAACTTAGACAAAAGAGAAAGGCTCAGACATGAGTGTCACTTGTCAGTTCGAGTTCTAAGAACAACAGACTTCTTTTGGCTTTTCTTTGAGCAAGAACTTGTGATTTATTTTTCCACACACGTTACTGTTCATTTTCACGGATATACTTCTCCTGTCACTTTGAGTGCTCAAATTCTTCACCCGTTCCTCATTTCTTCCTGGATTACCTAGTCTTTTTCAGTTTGTAAAATAGAAGTGACTCTGTCAGGCTAATTGGCCTTGAGTTGGAAGCTGAGGGCTGAAGGGAAAACTTTTAAGATTCGGGGAAAGGTCAGAGTGCCATAGAGATTAAAATATGTTTCGTTTATCTCTGCAGAGAGGCATATACTGTACATATTCGTGCTTCTGCAGTTTAGGTGGCACTTCGCTGCAGTCTGTAGTTGGAAAGGAGAGACTGTTGATCTGGGGATTCAGACGGTTTCCTTGGACCACGTTGGTCTTGTATCAAGTTATAAAATGGAAAGTAAATTCTGTTTCTCAGGACAGCATTGTAATGATGAAATTTACCTTAGGACATGTATGACTTCTTTGGGTTTATTTTTTCAAAGGTCATTACTTCAGCTTGTAAACATTCAAGAGCTTCTAAGTGATGATTGCTTTTGTCAGAGTAATTAATAAAAGAGAAAAATGAGTTTTAATCGTTAAGGTCTTAGTCTGTATGTCCTATAAAAACAAGATATATTGACATGTAGGAGCACTAGTGTGTTTCTCTAATTTGCTGTTGACATAGTCCTTGACATTCACTCGCCACAGTACGTAGTCCTAATGCTGACCTTCAGAGAGTTCATTGTCTTACTTTTGTAAATATTCAAGAGTTTCTGACGTTAAGGATTTGGGATGCAGAATAAAGCGTGGGAGAATCGCTAGCAGTTGACTAGAAGTCCTTACCTTTGACTAGGAGTGTTCATGTCAAATCCTTCAGGTATTTAAATGTATGTGTGGGAGTTTTAGAAGATTAAGCATTTGTCTTTGCATTTTGCTAATACTCCTATGAGCCAGTTAATTTGAGCGATTCTGGATCACCTGCCTTACAAATTTGGCCAGAGTTCTGTGTTTGTGCACTATGCACATTGTCATGGGCTGATGTGGAAGCAGAAGGCTCAGTATATGCACAGTGTGTAACCAGAAACTGAAGGTACAACCAACACTTTGTGTTAGGATTTCTGTAGTCTCAGTGCAGAAGCCATAGAGAAAATGGACTTTTGTTCACAAAAGTATGGTTAAGAGAGTCACACACCAGTTGCCAGGAGCACACTGATGTGGGCCGTATTTCTTTAGTTTCAGGAAAACTGCATCCTCTATCAATTGGCTGAACACCATGTCTGACTTCATTAATTTTATAAATGTGTCTTGGTTTTACAAATGTATTAGAGTTTATGTGCAGAAGTTGAGTTTATAATTGATTCATATTTTCATAGATAAGAAATATAATCTTTTTTTTTTTTTTTTTTTTTTTTTGCATTGGAGACCAAACTCAGGACTTTACACTTATGAGGCAGCATAGTGCCACTGAGTTGCATCCCTGGTACAAAAATATTTAAAGTCAGTTCTGGAGTCTGTAAGACAACTTCCTTTATAAGGTCTGCATGTCAGTCAGATATGAGAGATCAATATAAAGGAACTAGAAACCTTCAAGTTCAATAGATATTTCACAATATTAGGCTCCCTAGGTTTCAGTGAATATTGTTCTTCTCCATCATTTAAATTGAGGACATAATACTGTAAAAGTAGTTTGTCTTAAAATACTTAATCTTAAATAGGAATCATCTGCTCTTTTCTCAAAGAAGAACACTTTACCATTTATTCATTCATTCTTTTTTTCTCTTTTTGCTTAAGCCTTTTTTACATTAGCTTTGTGCCCAAGACTATACCAGGTACTGAATGCTTAAGGACAGTGTCCCATCAGAAATCAGAGTTTCCTGCAAAGTTTGTATTGGAGGTGGCAGAGCATCAATGAGGATGTCAACTGGGAAGAATGAGGGGTGTTGGCCTGGGTCCACCCATCACTTGATGGCTGGAACCACGCAGATCAACTATGTTTACAAGGGCACTACTCATTATGACAGAGAACTGATGGCTTTATGCCTTCCCTCAGGAGGCCAAAACATGCTCTAAATTTTTATCTTTGGTGTTGCTGGGGGTAGAACAGCTTCAGTGAGAGACCTAGGCCTGAAGTTCCCCTCCACTGTAACACTCATGGTCTTCAGCTGATGAAATGGAGCCAGACTTTCAAACCAGGATGTCTTTAAGGCCAGATATGTAATGGTGACCCAGTGACTTGGGGACTATGAACAGTACGAATCTCTGCTTCAGCTACTGAGCATCAGCCATACCTTAGGTGTCTCTTCTTAGCTCTGGACAGCTGCTTGTTTACATGCTGTGGGTCCAGTGTGGCCAACACTGCTGAACAATTGCAGTTTTGAATATGCTGTGAATTATGTAGGTAGGAAAGATACCATTTCCAATTGCAACGTGTAATTTCTAGAATGTTCCTTGTAATTTGTCAGATATGATCTTGTTTGTAAGATCAGTGTTTTTAGTATATGTGCTGCTGAAACGAGTGCAGGAAGATCAACGATAATCTAAGCTTCTGGTCCAGGGGCAGTCAGATAGGAATGGTACCACCTCTTCTCTTTGCAAGTTGTAGGGTAGGATCTTCACCCAAAGATAGTCTGTATTTCTTTTCCTTTTTTTGCTCTTGGATGTTACTATACTTTGCAGAGTTACCTTGTTCAGGATCAACAGATGTTGTTGAGTAATTATTTTCAATTCCAAATTATGGTGGCTTAATGGGTCTATCTTTAGGGAGGAAGGTTGAATTTTGAACTCTGAATGCATTGGGGTTGGTTATCTGGGATACTTCTTATCCTGATACTTTCCTTTCTCTTCATTTGAATCTGTGTTATAGCTTAGATTTGGAGTGTTCCTTCATGTGTTAAAAGCTGTGACAATGTTGGAAGGTCATAGAACCTTTAGTGTTGGGACCTGCAGGTGGAAGTTAGGTCATTGGAGGTATGCCCTTGGAAGGAATATTTGAACCTCAGCCCTTTTTCATTCCTCTCTCTGATTCTCAGCTCCCACAATGTGAGTAGCTTTGCTCTACTACATGTTCTTAATCATGATTTGGTGCCTTCACCAAAAGCAAGAGGACTAACTGTCCATAGACTGAAACCTTCAAATCTGTGATCCAAATAAAACCTTTCCTACATATAAGGTGATTATCAGATATGTTGTCATAGCAACAGAGAGCCAGCAGTCTAGAAATATTAGACTCTCAATGTTTGTAGACTTTAAAAATTCTATCGGAATGGAATGATTTATATCTAAAAGAATTTAGTTATATGAAGTTATATTTTCTGGTATTGCCATTTTTTATTCTGATACATTTTGTCCATCAGATAATTTTTATAAAGTAGAAAATTTTAATATATACAAAAGTTGTGGTTTTATCCCAGATAATTCCAAATGCAGATTCTGTCCATTTTTGCTGCTTTACTGTGAAATGTGCTTCTATACATCTACTTTGTGTTTAGGCAAGCAAGAAATAAATAAATATTGCAGATTACAACATATCCCACGAGCTCCCTCCCCAAATAAACACAGTCCAAGAAGAGTCTTTGGAACTGGTTTGTGGAAAGAGTTTGGAAAAGTTTAGAGATGTAGGTTAGAAAAGACTGAGAATTTTGTAAGCAGAGCCTGATGGGTGATTTAGGTCGGAGCTTAGAAAAACAGAATGAAAACAGGGACTCCACTGGCTTTTGAACTGGAGATCATGTGTGTGCATTTTCCTCAGGTCCTGAGATTTTGGGAGACTTAAGATTAAGGGCAGTATAGTAATTGAACTAGTAGGAAAAATTTAAAGCAGTCCAACATTGAGGGAATGGCATGGGTGCTGCTAGCTTCTAGCCAGACTAATGGTGAGAAGCAAAGACAGAAAGCAGAGAAAAGATATTTTAGAACCTTAAATTTCAGTCCAAAAGGAACCACGTGTCAAGTGGGTGCTAGTGGAGGTCTGGTTACTGAAGAGATTAGTGCTACTAAAAAGAAAGCAAGTGCTTGTAGAAGGACAAGAAGAAGGATACCTTAAGGGTATCTCAGGAATCAAGACCACACCATCATAAGATCAAATGTGCAGATGTGTCAGCCTTTGATTTGAAAAGACAGTTCTGGGACACTTGCTCCAGAATGCCCTCCTGGGGAATTGTATCCCTAGGATTCATTTCACTGAGCTCAGCTTTCCAGGCACTCAGAAGGCACTGCAACCAAGATCTGAGGGGGCTGGGCTACGTTTGCACTGGCAGCAGACTGCTGATCATCATATAGAATTTAATTCAGCATGTAGAGTTTAATATTTGTAGGACCAGGGAGGTTTCCACCCAGGTTTCAGAGGAGAACCTGGAAGACCAGGCAAGGAACCATTGAGAAGTTCGTGCATAAAACTGTGGAAATGAAGCCAGCAGTGCAGTCAAGACCCCAGGAAATTGGAGATGCCAAGAATCTGGAACATTGAGCCATGAGTAGAGCCAGTTCAGGAGAAGCCATGTGAGCTGCAGCTGACAGGTGTGGGCATCTCAGCCCTTTAGATCAATCTCATGAGTGTTTTAAATGCCAGGTGTGGAACTATAGGGCTCCATGTTTGTTATGTTGAGTTTAGATCTTTTGGTCCAGTTCTTTTCTATCTTCCTATTTCTCTCCTTTGGAAAGTAGGAATGAGCTAAATCCCTGGCCTGAGGAATAACAATGTTAATCCTGTAGTGTTGTATCTCGAAATTATGTAACTTTGTTTTAATTTTTACAGAGGTTCACAGCTAAATATATGCCTTGAGTCTCAGAAGAGATTTGAACTTTTGAAAAGTACTAGAATTCTTGAAACTTTAGGAAAGGTACTTGTGTTTTTTGATTCTATATAAACAGTTATATTATATTGGGTATTGTGTTCATTTAGAGAATAGGTATGGTTTAAGGAGACGTGTTTAAGTTCTCAGGTTCACAAGGGGTAGGATGTGATGATGAAGCTTGGTTGTCTTCTTTTATTTATTTATTTATTTATTTATTTTTTAAGGTTTTCTGAGACAGGGTCTCGCTTTGTGGTTCAAACTGGCCCGGAGCTCAGCCTCCAACTCACATCACAGCAATCCTCCTGCCTCTGCCTCCCAAGTGCTGGGATTATAGGCGTGAGCCACCATGCCTGGCACTGTGGTATGTGGTACTGGTTGCTGCTGGGGTGAGTCTCCATGCCCAGTATTGTTATGTGGTTACCGGGTTCAAACCCAGGTCCTTGCACTTGCATGACAGGCGCCGGAACCACTGAGCTATATCCCTGGCCCCTTGATTGTCTTCTTGATTGGCTTAGGAACCACCCCAGGGATTAGTAGAGCATACTTGTGGGTAAGTCTGGCTGGGTCATGGAGAAGTGACCTTGGGTACTATATATGGTCTCTTGTTCTTTGTTCTGTGGCACTGTTCTGGTGTTCTGCTTCCTGGCTACCATGGAGTAAGCAGTATTGCTTCCCCTTCCCCCCAATAAGGTTCCTTTCTTGGAGCCAGAAGACAGACCATGGACTGAATCACCTGAAACTGTAAGCTAAATTAAATTTTTAAATTGTGGGTATCAGGTATTTTGTCTTAGCAAGTGGAACGCTGGCTAACACACTTCATAATTTTTGCTTCAATATAACAAAGTTACTATCTGCATTGGGCTGTGATTGAAGAATTCCTGAAGTACCAAACCACGTTGGTTTACAAAGTCAGTGTTAAAAGATATTGATATGTTGTGTTGTCTGACAAACATGCTATAAACTAAAGTTAGTGTTTGTGATGCAAAATACTTTTTGTTCCCTGTTTTGAAAAGGATGTGTGAGAACTCAGAGAACATGAGCAGTCTTTCAAGAGGAGAAGTGTGGTACACTGTTGGGTGCTGCATCCAGTGTAACATTCCTCTGTAGCTCATTGTCTTCTGTTGTGTTTGTTACCTTCTTCACTGTTGTTGTGACTTGGAGGTGTAAACCTTATAATGCTATAACTGATGGTGCTAGGAAAGATAATTTCCAAATTAGTGTCATTCACTGATTGCCCTAGGAATGAGCTAACTGATGCCCAGGGCCCTGTATTATGGGCAGAGTGTGCCTAATCTTGGGTTAGAAACTCATAGGAGGCTACAGCAAGACATAAGGACAGAATATTTGGCTGGTTCTGTCTGTATAGATTGGAAGTTTTATTTTGGTAAAGGATCATGCATCATTATTTTTCTATGAGGGTACAGTGAATTAGCTTTCTTTGGGTTTATAAGATTCTGTCAGTCCACCAAAGTCTATAAATCTGTTAGACAGGTCGCTATGGTCCTAATGACCACTGTTTAATATTAAAATATGATATTATAGCTGACCATTTGAGGCGCTAGGAAGTAACTTTCTCTGTTGAGTAATATTTGAAATTAA